>JASDQU010241267.1:4087-23990 GCA_032191745.1 Picea mariana
CTTAAACTTGCACCAAGAAGCCAAAATATTTTGTGTTTAACTATAGAATGAGACCATCAAGGTCTTAGAGAATTGTTTGGCCTCAAAATCAGAGATCCTTGACTAGGAGGTCGGACTGGTTCCCTAATCTTCCAAATTAGGAACCATGAATGGAGATTCTATCCTTTAAGAAAAGAAAAAACATATATGCCTCGTCATGGGTGTGGTACAGGCATGACTTTCCTTCCCTTTCCTTTCCATGTCATTCCTTGGCTTTCATTTCCTTGACATTCCATGCCTTACCTTGCCTTTCCTTGCCATGCCATGACATGCCTTGCCTTTTCATTCCTTTCCATGCCATGCCTTGCATGGAAAGAAGAGGAAATGCAAGGCATGGAATGACAAGGCAAGGAAATGCATGGAATGACAAGGCAAGGAAAAGCATGGAATGGAAAGGAAAGGAAATGAAAGGTATGGCACGAAAACTCAAGGCAATGGATGACATGGAAAGTCAAGGGAATGAAAGGGATGGAATGCCATGCCATGCCACTCCTTTCCATGCTATTCAATGCCTTTCCTTTCCTTTCCTTCCATTTCCTTTCCATTCCATGCCTTTCCATGCCATGCATTGCATTTCCTTTCTTTTCCATTCCTTTCATTGCCTTTCCTTGCCTTGCATTACCATGACATTAATTTCCTTTGCATGTATTTTCATTTCATGGCTTGCATTATCTTTCCTTTCCATGCCATGTTGTGCCATGCCTTGCATTTCCTTTCCTTTCCTTTCCTTACCATGTCATGCATTTCATTTTCATTCATTTCCATGCTATGCCTTGCATTTCCTTAACATGTCATGCCTTTCCATGTCATGTCATTCCTTTCCATACCATAACTTTCCTTGCACTGCATTACCTTGATTTTCCATGCCATGCCTTTCCTTTCCTTTCCATGTGGTTCCATGCCACGCATTTCCTTCTCATGCCTTTCCATGTCATGGATTTCCTTCCCGTGTCATGCCATGCCATGACATGCCTTGCATTGTATTTCCTTTCCATGCCTTGCATTCCTTTCCTTGACATGCCTTGTCATGCCTTGCCATGCCTTGCCATGCCTTTCCTTTTGATGCAGGAGTATCGCCCACATCAAGCAAGCCAGCGCGGAAGGCAAGAGACAGCTGGACAAGCACCAACACAAATTTTGAAATCACCTTGGAAGTTGTTGCGCGATCTTAAATGTAATAATTTAATGAAGCGCAATTGTATAATGTAAATGGACCTTGAGCGGATTGCTCTCGTCCTTAGTAGGTAGAAGGCATTTAAAAGTAGTTAATGCAAGTAGATAGAATTCAATTCTAGATTAGACAGTTTCTAGAGCGCAAGAGGGAAACGGGATATAGACACCCTCATTGTGCATTGTAGCAGGATCATGAGCATTTATGTATGAAGAACACAGAAGAGAAGCAGAGAGCTGTGTGAAAACACCCATGTACAGATATTTGAATTAATAGAAGAGGTTGATTCAAATTCATGGTTTTGTGTTTTTCTTTGTGTGTTGATGCTGATTGATATGCTCATGGATATTTACCTCCTGTTATACATTTTCTTTTATGCTGTGTATGCGATTTCATGTTTGAAGTTTAAAGTTTGAAAGGAAGTAGGAATTAGTTTCAATTGTTTCTCTATTTTAGCAAGAGTTCCTGCAAGGAGTGCATTGACGAAGGGCTTGGATGGTTTAACTTTTGTTCTAAATTCCCAGAAGTGCAGATAGGCACAGGGGCCATGCAAGGAGTGTGCAAGCCAAACTAAGCCTCAGAGTTGCGATTCTGAGCAGAGAATTGAGAGACTGCTGCTGCAGGTGTGCGCAGGGTCGAAGGAACCTCAACACTTGGGAAGTGTCTGAAAGATTGCCGCAAAGAGTGCGTGCAAGAGTCTTTTCTAAGACTCAGAGTTGCGTGAAAGCTCAGGAAGGATAAGGCCTTCTAAATTGTTGAAGGAAAATGCAGGAAAGCTGTGACTTGAAGTTCCTAAGTAGCATCGTAAGTTTATGCGCAGAAGGACAAGTTTCCGTGGAGGAATATTTGGTTCATTTCGCAGAATAGCTAAGGAAGAATGGACGGTCGAAATTCCTTAGGGAGGATTCGTGACATCCTGTGAGTCATGATTCGTGAAGCCAATGGTCAACCTTAGGATTCGCCGAGTTGCGAAGTCTGATCTCCCGATTTGTAAAGAAGGGGGATCCCACGAGGATTTCTGTGGGTACAGATTTCTCGATAGGGGAATAGAAGAACGTTAAGGTTCTTCGGGATGTGTGAAAGGAGAAGATCCTGTAAGCGGACGTTCTTGCGAGCATGGCTGCATCAGTTTGGTATCAGAGCTCATAAAGGTTCTTAGCTTTCTGTAGCAGAGAAAGAGAATTCACCATGCCGCCAAGGAGAGATAGACAATCACCCGATCCATAGGATAGGGAAATGCCGAGAAGAAGGGGTAGGCAGATGATAGATCTAGTTATGGAGAGACAAATGTGTGATCTCTGAGCTAGACTTGAAGACATGGAGACAGTGAAAAGATGCACAGTCAGTGTTGGGGATCTTAGTGATTCCGAAAGCGAGGTTGAGGTTGAATGTGAAGAAGAAGTTGCAGCTGAAGATGCATCAAATGAGCATTTGATCAAAGCTATTGCAAGGATGGGTGAAAGGGCGAAGATGGAAATTCCATTTTACGAGGGAAACTTGGATGCAGAAGAGCTTCTAGAATGGATTAGAGCTCTAGACACATACTTCGACTATGAGGATGTCGAAGAAGACAGGAAGGTCAAGCATGCTGTCACAAGATTGAAGGGACATGCAACATTGTGGTGGGATGAACTACAAGCTGACAGACACTGCAAGGGCAAGCAGAATATCAAGAGCTGGGATAGGATGATCGCGAAGATGAAAGAGAAATTCATCCCCAGAGATTATCAAATCACTCTGTTCAGGAGAATGCAGAACCTGAGACAGAAGCTGATGTCAGTAAAGGAATACACTGAGGAATTCTATAAGCTGAACATCAGGGCAGGTCATCGGGAGAGCGATGATGAAAAGGTTGCTAGATATCTGAATGGTTTGAGATATGACATTCAGGATGAAATAAGCATGCTAACCATCCGAACAGTGGAAGATGCTTATCAATTGGCTCTGAAAACAGAGGAGAAGTTGAGCCAAAATCAGAGTCAAAGGGGGCCGAGGCAGGAGTCAGCCCAGAGGCAAATCTGTTGCCCAGGATAAATATCAAAAACCCAAGGAAGACTAGAAGAAACCTCAGACTCAAACTGAGAGAGGGGGAAGTTCACAGCGTGGGAAATATGCTGAATAGAGAGGAAAACATACTAAGTAGAGAGGAAATTATGCTGACAATAACACTTCTCCTCATACTAGAGGTAGAGGTAGAGGAAGAGGTGGAGTAATTACATGCTTCACATGTGGAAAGAATGGGCACAAGTCTTATGAGTGTCCTGACAAGAAGAAGGAGACTGGAGAATCTCACATCGTCGAGGTGCAGAGGCGGGATGTTGAGGCAGAAGACGCTGAAGGCGGAAGATCGCTGATGATGCGAAAATCTCTTTTGACACCTAAGAAGGAGGTGGAGAGTTCATTCCAAAGGACCAGACTTTTCAGGACTGCTTGCAAGACCAAGGACAGGGTATGAAAGGTTATTGTGGACAGTGGTAGCATGGATAATCTCATTTCAACCGAGATGGTAGAGAAGCTGGAGCTGGAGACGATTGATCATCCAAGCCCGTACAGAATTTCGTGGTTACAGAAGGGACACCAGGTAACTGTCACTAAACAATGTTTAGTTGAATTCAATATAGGGGGATATAATGATAAGATATTATGTGATGTTATTCCCATGGATGTTTGTCATATATTGCGGGGTAGACCATGGCAATATGGCAGAAATGTGATTCATGATGGGAGAATGAACAAATACACCCTGGAGAAGAATGGGAGGACTCACATGTTGCTTCCAATTAAGGATAAGGAGGTGAAGCCGGAAGTAAGCAACATAGTACTTCTCATGAGTGGGAAGGAACTTATTACAGAGGTTAAGAAGAAAGAGGATCCACAATTCTTTGTGTTCAAGAAACCGAAGATTGTATTGACCAACACAAGAATGGATGATTTACCAGAAGAGATTCAGGAAATGCTGGAAGAGTTTTCTAATATAGTAGTGGACGAATTACCTTGTTCGTTGCCACCGATTAGAAGTGTGAGTCATCATATTGACCTCATACCTGGAGCCAGTTTTCCAAACAAAGCCGCGTACAAATTGATGCCGCAAGAGAATGAATAGGTTAAGAGACAAGTCCAAGACTTGTTGGACAAAGGTTTGGTCAAGGAAAGATTGAGTCCATGTGTTGTTCCAACAGTAGTTAGTCCGAAGAAAGACGGAGGCTGGAGGATGTGTATTGACTCGAGGGAAATCAATAAAATAACCATCAGGTACAGATTTCCATTTCCGAGGACGGATGATTTGATGGATTGCTTGAGTGGAGCAAAATATTTTTCAAAAATTGATTTGAAAAGCGGATATCACCAGATTCGCATGAGAGAAGGTGATGAGTGGAAGACAACATTTAAAACCAATGAAAGGTTGTATGAATGGCTTGTTATGTCATTTGGCTTAACAAATGTGGCAAGTACCTTCATGAGGTTGATCAACGAAGTCCTGAGGGAGTTCATCGGGAAATTTGTCATCGTGTATTTGGATGACATACTGATTTACAGTAAATTAGTGGCGAAACACTTGAAGCATTTGGCTACAGTGATGCAGAAGCTACAACAGATGCAAAAGCTATACTATTGTTCATTTCTCATTGGATATAATTGAATGGTTTAAGTATAAGTTGAAAAGTGTTTTAAATTGTACTTGATATTGATTCACCCCCCTCTCAGTATCAACATATTTATCATATGATTCCTCTACCTTATCCTTTCTTTCATATTATCAACAGAGGATAAGTTGGTTGTTGCAAAAGCTCCCAATGAGCCTGCCACCTCTGTAGCAAAATATTCTTCTTCCAAATTATTCCCATCTAATAATACTCTGTGATTTTTTACCATTGCACCCTCTCTCATGTGCATTTCTCTCTTCAGTAAGGCCTTTCTTTTCTTACTGAAAAAGAACTCGGTGGGAGGTATCCCCTCGATAGGGATAGGTATGAAATAGCTTATGAACATTGCCTCTGTATTAGGGTTTCCTTTGGTGGACTGTAATGGAGTGATAACCTCAATGGGGTTGTCGATTTCTGTGGATAACTTTTTCCTGGCTTCTTCAGTAGTTGATTTATCAGGCGAAGACGGAGGTTTATCTTCTCCATTATTTATTATTGTCTCCTTTTGATCTTTGCCATGGTTGTCTAATATTTCCATCTCTGGGATATTTCCCTTCTGAGTTGAGACCTCAACTTTCTCTAGGTTTTCTAGGGTTTCTTGTTTGGTAGAGTTTTTGACTTCTGGGTTTCGGGTCTCTGCTTGTTGTGTATCTGGAGATTTTAGGCTTTGCCCTTGTAATATTTTGGGTAGGCCACTTCTCCGGTGTTTTTGGAAATTGTGAGACTCAGTCATGTCACTAGGTAGCAGAGCTCAAACTCAACTCAGAACTTCTTGGTAAGATCTTAACCCTCGGAACATTTCGTCATGAGGGGATTCTTCATGTTCATACTTTTTAAGATTGCAACCAGCCATATGATTTCCCATGAGTCTCTGTGGGTCGTGTTTCTTGAACTCAATGCTAACCAACTTTATCTCCTCTAAAGCTGTAGTCTCCACCCTGGAGTGACCAAAATTCAATAAGGAAAATGAACCAATAGACAAAGGAAAAGATGGCCATACCTTTTTCTACACGGATTTTATCTCTTTGTTGATCCCACCGAGTATAGTTTGTTGTGCAACTTCACGACACACCAGTCTGTCCGGTAAAAAATGCGGTAATGCATATGGAGGGACCAAGCAGCCGAAAAATCTGATGTAAGAGAAATGTTCCTTTGTGTACCAGGTCACCACTTTACCCAGGCTAACCATAACCTTGTCTGAAATTCTTAGCGGTGGGTGACCAAATATAACAATATGCATCGACACGACTACCCAATTAAAGATTTCATAAAAGAAATATTTTTTCTTGTATTCCCAGAGATTTGAATGGTAATCATGAATTGGTTCTGCACTGTCTGGAGTCTAACTCTAGCTCATCAGCAGGAAAGGCATCATGAAGCAGATAACATCCATAACATAAGATGACATAGAGAATGAAGTTGGTTTCCCTTTGGTTTTCTTCGTTTGGTATTCTGAGATTTCGCTAACCAAATTTTCTGACAATATCTTTTCCCAGTCAAAATAAAATCCTTTGGCCACTGAGTGAATAATGGAAACCCATGGTCGGAAGAAATGGGTTGTGTTCTCTTTTCCATAAATTTTGCACATCATCATGGCTATATACATGAACCGTGGTTCAAGAGATGAGATGGAATATACGCCGTGTGATTTGGCTCTGAACTTTTCGAGGCATGAACACCAGTCTTTGATCAGGTCAGAAAGACTCTTTCCAAACTGGTCACACTCCTTATTATTAAAATTCTCTAGAAAATTGGTGTTATAAACAAAGTTTGATGTTGCAGACAATTTATACATGATCTGTATGTGTTTCGGTCGAAATGACCCAACAACTACTTTCTAAGAGTTGAATACCATTCAAGTCGGGATATCTACATGATCCAGTGCCCATCTGATCATGTCGATGTAAGGTAAAAGCCTCGGCCTGGTTGCTATCTTATGCAGTTATGCTTGAGCGATAATCTTATATTTGGTAGATAAATTATCCTTTTCATTGTCGCTCAAATCATCGGGACAGTTTACCACTTCGTATTGTATGGTGTTGAACACACATGTCAAGGTTTTGACTTTGTTTATACTTCTGGGCGAAGTATCTAAAATAACATCCATGTTCTGGCCAAAAATTTCACCCACTACTTTAGGTGCTTTCCATGGAGCCATGATATCAAATTCATAGTTCTGTTACCTGTTGCAAAGAATTAGAATGCAAAAAACTAGTTATTTTTCTAAGCTAGCTCTAAGAAAACAAGAAAGTGATTCAGAACTAAAAAATTTCTTTGGATTAAGCGCATAAACCATGCGTATACCTTTACTGACAACACGTTTAATTCCCTTAATAAAAAATATTTGGGTGTTAAAATCTAATCTTATTTGGAATCATTTCCCCAAATATGACATTAATGTCATTTATGGTCAATATCTCAGGAAAAGCATAGAATTTGAAAGTATCTGAGTTAATTTTGAGCAATACATTAATTAGAGTATATTATTCATTTAGTACCTTAATTAATCATACCTATCACTTAATCAAGTTTCGGTGTTTCAGATCTCGGGGATCTTTAAAGTAGTTTAAACCAAGACTTATGAAACGTGAAGTCGTGACAGGCTTTAATTAACTATAATCATACTCAACACTCTTAATTAATCACGATTAGTTTTAAAATGTCGGGGTTTTGAGTATCGGGGCTTCAAACCCTTTATATGTAAGAGCATCCCGAATCGTGAAGTCGCGACGAGATTTATTCTTTGTTAATCTTACTTAATTTTTAATGAACCCGGCTTAAGATTTTAAAACTTTCATGAGTTTAGGGATCAGGACTTCGAAGATGCTCAATATTGAACCTTTGTACTTCACGAAACCTTGACTCCCAAAATTTCAAAAGCGAACCTTTATATAGATTGATTCATTAATTGAAAATGTGGCTCAATAATCTGCTAAGACATTTAAACCATTGAATTGATTGGAGGGATTTATTTCGATGGTGATTATCCAAGTGCTTTTTTGTGCTTCCTTTTTTTTTTATTTAAATGAAAACAAAATTTATTTTGTCCATTTGAGTGTGTTCCTTCAATACCCATATGGACATCCATCCCTCTAATATCATCTTCCTGGCTATAATCCCCTTGTGTATCTTCCATTTGTTTGCACTGTGTGATGATCCTAATCTGATCTAGTTGATGTCAACTCTGCAAAATGTGCATCCAACAAAACTTTGTAAGGCTATTTGTTTCAACAATTTCATGAAAATATGAACCATCCTGGTTCAATAATATATCAGACTAATTTCCTCTAATTTTCTATGAAATTGATTGTTCAGCTCAATTTTCTGGGTGAACCGTTATATTCTACTATCCAACATCTTTCCAATGATTGCTCCCTTGCTCAATTCTGAGTTTTGAGCAGAAAGTTATGGTCATTTGAAGATTGTACTTTCTGTGAGGAAAATCCCTGTATGGGTGATCTTCTTCAAAATTCAAATTAGCTCTTGGATCCATGATAAATTCTCTCTCAAGGTTCATAGGCTCCTGCGATTTCCTTCCAATGCAGAGCCACACAAATCAAAAACCCCATGGGATCCTTTTCTAAGCCCCTTTCTGTCCTTAAAAACAATTTTCAGGCATTATCCCTTTTTCTTTAGCCCCCAATCTCATGTGACCAGGGGTTGTGACCAAGTGCTTAACTGAAAGACACTTTTTCGAAGCTTTGGGACTTCGGGGCTCTATAATTTCAGGCTTTGAAGGCTCTTACTACCTCCCGTCTTATTTCTATCGAACGCCAAACTAGCAAGCTCTTGCACGGTACATCTTCTAAGCTTCGGGGCTCCATTGCTTCGGAGCTTCAGGAGATTCGCTGAAATAACATAACACTTCTCATGAATGTCGAACTGGCGAAGTCCTAGACTGTAACTTCAGAGCTTCGTGCTTTGGGGGTTCTTATACCATTACATCTCAACTCTCCCAAACGCCGAATTTCCAAATTCTCGGGCTAGCACTTTGGCATTTTGTTACTCCGATGCTCCCCTGCTTTAGGCTTCAGAAGTTTGGACCACACAACACGTAAAGTTCCCCAAATTCCAAATCTCCAAACTTATGGAGTCTCATCAACAATCATGCACCAAGGGGTGCTACGTGTCAAAAATATAGAGATGACATGTGGCCCCATCTATGAGTGGCATGTGTCAAGTTCTAATTGGTACAAAAGGTATTTGAGAAGAATGAAACAATATGACACATGGCATGCTTAGAGTGGGTCCACATCACCCCAGGTGATGTCAGCATGCCACGTTACTCCGATGCTTCGGGACTTTGGGACTTCAGAGGATCTCACACTAGAACACTTCGAAACACATGAACGTCAAACTTCCGAACAAGTGTTCCCCTAAGATTTGAGACTCTGGTACTTCAGAACTTCGGGCTTTCAGAGATCCGCTAACTTAACACCTTATTTCTCCCGAATTTTGAACTAGAGAACTCTCGAATGCCAAATTTATGAACTGTTGAGGTCTTCTTATCATTACACACCATGGATGCTTCGTGTCAAAATATGGAGATGACACGTGGCCCAATCGATGAGTGACACGTCTCAAGTTCCAATTGGCACATAAGGTCTGTAAAAGGCACCAATCTAGTTGACATGTGGCACACATAAGTGGGTCTACGTCACCCTCAATGATGTCATCATGCCACGTCTCTCTGGTGCTCCAGGAATTTGGTACTCTGAGCTTCGAAGGATTTTGCAACACAACACAACATTTTCCTCGAACGTCGAAGTCGTTGACTCCCTGAACCATCACTCTCTGGAGTTTTAATACTTCGGCGTTATGGAGCTTCGGGATTTAGAAGAATTCACACTATAACACTTCAAATCATATGAACGTTGAATTAGCGGACTTCCGAACTATGCTTCTCTGGAGTTTCAGGATTCCGAGGCTTCGTGGCTTCATGCTTCAAAAGTTTTTGATGTTGATCATGACCCCACCCTCAAACTGTCGAACACTGAAATTCCAAACACTTGCTAATATTTAGACACGTGTCCCCAAACATGAATGGTTTGGATTGGCTCTGGACTTCAGGACTCTGGGGAATACTTCTCCAAGTGACATAAGGACTAAACCTCTTGAATTTCAAATATTTGATCATCTGTAGACACATGTCCCAGACAATGAACGGTCCATATTTACTCCAGAGTTCGGGACTTCGGGAGATTTTCTTTCGAGCAACTTAAGGACTCACTTCTCCCAAAGTGTCAAACCTCCAAACTATTGTGATATCTACAACTCACACTCGCTTGCACACAAATTAGATGGTTGGGATATGATCTTCTCCACTGTACCTCACCTCCTGATCTGTGCTTGATCCAACGACCTAGATCTGTCCTTGGCCAAATCCAATGGTCAAGTACTCCTCCCAGTGATCTATGGTGTAGATTCACTCTGGGACTTCAGAGCTTCGGGAATTTTACTTCCTTTTCATCAAAGACTTAAAATTTATCGAAGAAACAAAGTCCGAAGGACTTGAGGGGTTAACCGTCGTGCTCCTTTTTCTAGATCTGACGACTGTGAAGGATTCAGGCCTTATATAAACAGATCTTGTGGCCATTGTGGTTTTCTGAATCACTACACCTCCTGAGCTTTCAAACATAGTTAAGGTGTTCTCTCAATGCCTTGTTGGAACTCATGGATGCTCTGTAGCTTGAGATTTTGTCCATTTCGACAACGTCTTTGTATGAAACTTTTGCTTCAATTTCCCGTTACATGGCCCATCCAGGCTCAGTGTTGAAAACTAGAGGTATGATACCAATTTGTAACATACCCAACCACCCAGGCCGGGTCATGCCACTTAAAAACAATGATTTCATTTGTATATATAAAAAACATTAAGCAGAGAAATATATTCTGCAAATACATAGACTCGTGCAGAAATAACAATGAACATATACATGCAACATACACAGACAATACCCATAATTATAACACATGTATAAATACACAACATGTAATTTAACTCACAATTGATACTTATATTTGATTTAAGACCACCAACTACGTGAAAACGTTCGATGATACTCCCAGCCTTAGACCATGTTGCCCAGAACTCTCAGCAGTGGGTCACCCTCGAGCTTGGACTAAACTCCACCCAGGTAAAGGAATTCCTAGCTAGGCTGAGACAAATACGAAAATGGGAAAGATCTTGTTCTAGGAGACAACTCAAACAAATAGCCTATAGTATCTCATTCCCCACATGCATGTCCCACCCAAGGAAGTTTTCCCCTTCTCTGCTCAACAGTCCTTCGGCTGCCCCACTTCCCTTCTAGAGCTTCAACAACAGGTCATATAGGAAGTCTCATAGCACTATAGTTGCAGTTGGGCTCCCTCAGGAAATCACTTCCCAAACAATTCTCTCACCTAGAGAGAGTTTCACGGGCATGATGACCCACCTCTTCAATCAACAGGCCTAACAACCTGCCTCTTCAATCCCACAATCCTGACAACCCACTTCTTCAATCCACAACTTAAGTCAACCATGTACATGTAATGGTGATGACATCAACAACATTTAGTTAAGGCATTAACAGAATTCAGGGAAGGAACAGATGATGGCAGTAGCAACAACCTTCAGGTTTGGTTTAGGCACTGCCCATAACAAAAAGGTACAACACGGGCTCACGTAGGTGCAAGTGCGCTATGCCTCCCCGGAGGGATACATATTACTATTGATAACAGGAAATGTATGGGTAGCTTCCAAAGTGTGTGAGGCCTATAGAGGTTCGATTGATGGAGTCAATGGTTTAGTGCATTCTTATTGAGTGCCTGGGGAAAAAATAGGAAAACAAACTAATTTTCCCCACATATATTTGCATGCACCCTTGATGACACATGGCTCTCTTAGAGTTCGTTTCTCTCCACTTGGGATTCATTTTCTTTCCCATAAGAACTTAGAATAAAATAATTATCCTCACCATAGCCTTTAGGAATAAGCAACAACCTTCAGGTTTGGTTTAGGCACTGCCCATAACAAAAAGGTACAACACGGGCTCACGTAGGTGCAAGTGCGCTATGCCTCCCCGGAGGGATACATATTACTATTGATAACAGGAAATGTATGGGTAGCTTCCAAAGTGTGTGAGGCCTATAGAGGTTCGATTGATGGAGTCAATGGTTTAGTGCATTCTTATTGAGTGCCTGGGGAAAAAATAGGAAAACAAACTAATTTTCCCCACATATATTTGCATGCACCCTTGATGACACATGGCTCTCTTAGAGTTCGTTTCTCTCCACTTGGGATTCATTTTCTTTCCCATAAGAACTTAGAATAAAATAATTATCCTCACCATAGCCTTTAGGAATAATATTATAATATTCCCTTGGAAATAAGCCCTATAGCTTAGCCCCCTTTTCTAGGCTCTTAGCCCCTCCCTTTCCTTTCCTAGTGGAGTTTAGTCCCCCATACTCTTTTATCATGGTTGGTCTACATGCAATGATGTACTATATTAATGATGTGAGTGTTTACACATACAAAAATAGGCTCACTGGCCTTTAGCATCTAGGCTCTCCGACCCAATCATCACATCAGCCCTCTAGCTTATAATTACTGGCTCACTGGCCTTTAGCATCTAGGCTCTTCGGCCCAATCATCACATAAGCTTTCTGGCTTATAATTACTGGCTCACTAGCCTATAAAACATATTCATATTTACAATTCAATTGGGGCTCGGTCTTGGAGTGTTACATTCGAGGGTGCTCATGCTTGGCCAAGGCACTCCATGGTTTTCTCATGGATTATCCGTATCATCCTATTTTTGTGAGACTTGTTAGATTCGGGCGTCCCAACACCGCGATGTACAAGGAAATATGCAAGGGTGTGTGTGTGTGTGTGTGTGTCTGTTTGTGTGTGGAGTTCAGTCCCCCATACTCTTTTATCGTGGTCAGTTTATACGCAACGATGTATTATATTAATGATATGAGTGTTTACACATACAAAAGTAGGCTCATTGGCCTTTAACAACTAGGCTCTCCAGCCCAATCATCACATAAGCCTTTTGGCTTAAAATTACTGGATCACTAGCCTATAAAACATATTCATATTTACAATTCAATCGAGGCTCAGTCTTTGGGTGTTACATTCAAGGGTGCTCATGCTTGGCCAAGGCACTCCATGGTTTTCTCATGGATTATCTATATCATCCTATTTATGCGAGACTTGTTAGATTCATGCGTCCCAACACCACGACGTACAGGGACATAAACAAGGGTGTGTGTGTGTGTGTGTGTGTGTGCATATGAAAGGGGATTATGATGATACACACAATAAGTAGGGACGTTTCTCCCCTTGGGTTAATATAAAGACTTAGGATCCTACACATGCATGAGGATCATGTAGATTTGCATCCTTCTCATACTTACGAGACACAAAACCTTTCTCACAGACATATACTTGTAAACAGATTTCATAATATGTAAGCTACTTGCAAGAAGTAGTGTAAAACTCTTCATGTAGATACATACTATGTGAAAAAACAAGATATCTTCAACATACACAATTTGATTTACAGACCGAGTAATTATGTCTAAAAGTCATACGGTTTGTTTAGCCACATGCAATTTTACGTCAATTACATAGAGATAGATAACATAATTATCTACAAAAATTGAGATATGTTTGGTTCTTTTGTAGGGATAATCACTCTCCACCCAACCATAGGCAAGGTTTCACTAACATCTGTTGCAACTAGCCACCCCCGAGCGAAGGTACGATGTCACAAGAGGAGGTTTGCCAAAAAACAATTTCTTTCTCTCAAGGGGTTTTTGGCAAACTTCCCTTCTCTATTTTTCTATCTCCTCCCCTTCTCTATCTCCTCCTTTCATCCCCCTTCTCTACCTCCTCTTTTGGTCTTCTTCCCCCCTGGGACTTCATGGATCATGCTAGAAGTTTCCTAAAGGTACTTGCCCATCCTTCCTTAACTTCTCCAGGAACTGTTTCAACTACTGTCTTCACTAATAGTTAGTTTCCAGAATGGGGACAGTTCAGGTCTGCATTATTTTAAATTGAGCAAGGTATTGCTTGGAAGATTCATTCAACTTAGTGATGTCCTCCCTCTTTCCCACTCCTCTCATGACATTGTAACCTGTGAAGGCCATCCCTTTAGCAGTAACTCAACATCCTCTATTATATTAAAATACAACATATCTATATATATTACAAAATTTATCAATATCCATTGTACTTCCTTGATCACACACTATTTTTCTTACTATTTTTTCCAAAATAACACTTATAATTAGATACTAGGGGAAACATGGGTGTTACAATCCCCTCCCCCTTAAAGGAACACCACCCTCGGTGTTCTATCTAACATGAGATTTCTATGTATAAAAGTGAACAAAAAAGGGTATGTCAGTTTCATGGCATCCTCCATCTCCCAAGTTGCTTCATTGGGACCAAAGTGCTTCCACTGCACCTTAACTAATGCAATGGTTCTGTTCATGGGAGTGATCTCTCTCATGTCTAGGATACACTATGGTTCTGGTTGAAACTCTCCTCTGGCTCCACCTGTATTAGAGACTAGTTAATTATGTGAGCAACATCATGTATATATTTATTTAATAAGTTGACATGGAACACATTATGTGCCTTCACTATGGGAGGGAAGGGGGATTTATAGGCTATAGGTCCCACTCTATCCGAAAGTTCAAAAGGTCCACAAAATATGGGTGTCAGCGCACGTGCTCCCATTCTTAAGGAGCTTATCTTAGGTTTAATTCGAAGATACACATGATCTCCTACTATAAATTCTTTGTGACTTCTCTTACTATTTGCTTTTCCTGAGCCACTTTTAGATCTTTCTTTATTTGGTTTATTTGTTGTTCTAGTTCCATTAACATATTAGGTCCAAGGGTAACTTTGTCCACTGGATTATCCCAGAGGATTGAGATAACACATTTTTTTCCATAGAGGGACTCGAAGGGGCTCATTTTCAGGGATTCTTGGTATCCATTGTTGTAAGCAAATTCTACCAGGGGCAGATACTCTTCCCATTTCCTGGGTTGATGCATCACATGCATTCTTAACATGTCTTCCAACACTTGGTTTACTCTCTCTGTTTGTCCATTAGTTTGAGGGTGGTATGATGTACTAAACAACCATTTTGTTCCACAACCAATGAACAAATACTTCCAAAATACTGAAGTGAATTTTGCATCTCTATCAAATATGATTTCCTTGGGCATCCCATTTAGTCTGAATATTTTTTTCATGAAAATGTTGCCAATATCTATTGCCTTGCAAGTGGATTTCATTGGAATGAAGTGAGCAACCTTGCTCAATTTGTCCACAACTACCATGATGATATGATTTTGTTTGGTTGCTTTGGGTAGTCTAGTGGAGAAGTCCATGGAAATGGTTTCCCATTTCCATTCTAGAATAGGCAGGGGTTCTAACAGCCATGTTGGATGTTGGTGTTCTACCTTAACCCGTTGGCACTCTAAACATTTAGCTAAATAATCAGTTGTATCATTTTTCATCCTCGGTCGATAAAATAGTTTCCTAAGGGATGTAATCATCTACTGATAAATAGGGTGACCAACATAGGGTCTTTTGTGCATTTCATCCAATATGAACCTCTTCATGTTGTCATAGGTTGGGATATACAACTTGCCTTTGTATGTTAGTAAACCATCACTTGTCAGCTGATAAGCTTCATACTTCAGTGTCGTAGACTCTTGATCTAAGTGTGTCTTTTCTATTTTGAAGAACTCATCTACTTCATGTGCACTTTTAACTCTTTCCTTGAGGTCTGTTTCACAGGTACTTACAGCTGCTAAAAGAATTACCTTCATACTCCTACTAAGGGCATCAACCACTTTGTTTTGTTTCCCTTTGATGTGTTTGATCTAAAATTCAAACTCGTTGATGAGAGACATCCACCTAGCTTTCCTAACATTTATCTTAGGATGGTCAAATAAATACCTTAGCCCACTATGGTCTGTCATGAGCATAAATCGACGCCTAAGAGGTAGTGCCTCCACATTTTTAAAGCATGCACTATGGTTGCTATCTCTATGTCATGGGTCACATAATTTATTTCATGTTTATTCAATTTCCTAGATTCATAACAGATCACATGTCCCTCTTGCATGAGGAGTCCTTTGAGCCCCTCTTTGCAGGCATCGTTGCACACAATAAAATCCTTGTTTGGGTCTACAATTTTCAGCACTGGGGCATGGCTCAAGAGGTGTTTCAGTTGCTAGAAACTTTCCTCACATTCTGTTGTCCAAATAAATTTCACTTTCTTTTTATGTAATGAAGTGATTGGGTGACCAATATTGGAAAATTCTTTTATGAAGATCCTATAATATCCTGCTAGACCCATAAAGGATCTGATGTTAGTTACATCCTTGGGTGTGGGCCAATCTATAATGGCCTTGATCTTATCAGGGTCAATTGCCACTCCTTTCTAAAAGATAACATGGCCTAAATAGTGGACTTTCTTTTGAAAGAAGTCACACTTACTAAGCTTAGCATTGATCTTGTGATCTCTTAGTACTAGAAGTACTGACTTTAGATGTTCTTCATGTTCTTCCTTCTTCTTTGAGTAAATTAGGATGCCATAAAAAAAAAAGTACAATTCTGTCCAAGAACTTGTGGAGTACATTGTTCATCAAACACATGAAGATTGCAGGTGCATTAGTGAGACCAAATGGCACCACCACAAATTCATAGTGTTTGTACCTTGTCCTAAAGGTGGTTTTGTGGATGTCCTCATCCTTAATTCGAACTTGGTGGTATCCGGATCTTAGATCAATCTTAGAAAATATGGTGGCACCTCTCAGTTGGTCGAATAAGTCATCAATCCTAGGAAAGGGGTACTTATTCTTAATGGTAATTTTATTGAGTTGTCTATAGTCTATGCACAACCTGAGTGTGGCATCCTTCTTCTTTACAAATAAGGCTGGCGCTCCTTGGGGAGATACACTAGGCCAAATGTAACCCATGTCTAACATTTCTTTCAACTGCAATTTGAACTCAACCAACTCTGGGGTACTCATCCTATAGGGTGCTATAGATATTCACACTTCTCCAGTTACTAGCTCTATTGAGAAATCAATATCTCTCTTTGGAGGTAAACCTGATACCTCTTCTAGAAACATGTCTCTAAATTCTTTCAGTATAGGGTTCTTTGCTAGGCTTAGTTTTTGGTCCTCAACTGACTTTAATACCTGTATTGCATATAAAGGGCACCCCTTCCTACAACACTTCTTCATTTGGAGGGCTGATATTTGTCTTACTGAGATAGGTTTTTGAATTCCTTGTAAAGTCCTTTTCTTCCCTTTGTCATCTTCATATTCTAAGGTTTTGTTATAACAGTCTAGTTTATCTTTATGGGAAGCCAACCAATCCATGCCAATCAGTAAGTTATATGATCCTATAGGGAGGATGTTTAAGGTGGTTTGGGTGGGAAACCCATTCATAGTGATTAAGCATGTTGTTATGACCTTTGTTACCTTTCTTTTTGTCCCAGTGGCTAGTTGTACCAGCCATGGTTTAACATGTTTTGCTTGCTGTAATTTACACTTCTCAACAGATTGAGGAGAAATATAACTTAGATTAGAACCAAGTTCAATCAGAATAGAGATAAGATGGTTTGAGACCATACCTTTCATTTCCACCACCGAGGCTTGGTGGTCTTCATGCTAGTTGTCCAAAGCTACATGAATTTTTGGCATGCTCCTAGCCACATCATAACTGTGGTAGTCTCTTGGATGTTGTGAACTCCCTTACTACCTGGCTGCCTATGAGGGAAGTCCCTTACTAGGTGTCCTTATCCACATCCCCAACATTTAAATGGTTGATCCTTTGTGCTCTCAGTCCTTCTCGGGGCTGATCCAAGAGTTTTATTTCCACTTTGAGATGGGAATTTTTATTGATTCACACTTTTTGTGGGGAAGCTCGTCTTGAAATTATTCCCACAATTCTTGAACCTTGAATGTTTAATTCCCTTCTTCTTGAATCCCATCTTACCTTTCTTCTTCCATTCCTGAGGTTGTTCTACCTTGTGGTTGAATTGTCTGTAATAGTACCTATCCTTTCGAATGGCATCTTCCAGGGTTTTAGGTTCATCAAATTAAATTATGTTCTGAAAAGACTAAGGACACCCACTAAGAAATCATTGAATATTTACCTTTTCATCCTTTATATAGGGTACATACCTCAATAGTTCCAGAAACTTGTTGATATATTCATCAATTGTGAGTTTCCCTAGTTTGAGTTCATAGAATTCCTTCACCTTTTCATCGTAGTACGTAGCAGAAAGGTACTTTTTATTGAATTATTTATCAAATTTATTCCAAGATAATTTATTTTACCATATCGCTTTTACATTTTCTAAGGTCCTCCCACTAGATGGATGCCTTTCCATTCAAATTGAATATAGTTATTCGGGCTTTCAAGTTCTCAGAGTAGTTATGAACTCTGAAATACTTTTTTAGACCTAGTATCCAAGATTCAACCTCTTCCCCTTTTGTTATTTATCCATAAAATTTAGGTGGCATGGATTTCTTGAATTCTTCAATGTCACTTCCCTTGGAGTGATTCCTCTTCTTTCCTCTCTTCTTAGAATGAGAACTGATGTCACTGCTAGACATTTCTTTGGAGCTTTCTATTCATTCACCGGAGGAATCTTCAGATGAATCTTTGGTTTTGGAATGCTTCTTGGCTCCATGTTGAGCTTTATTGGGAGGGTTTCTTCTTGCATTGTTCCTTTCAATTCTGTGCCTTTGCATCTCAGGTAGACTTTAGGTCTTCTCAGGCTGGGGTTTATCCATGTTATTGGCCACTGACCCATTTTGATACTATTTTTGTATGTTTGATAGGCTCTATAGAAGGACTACATTTATCTCAATCTATTTTTCCTGCTCCTTCATTAGCCTTTCATTGTCAGCCTTAAATATTTGTAACTTTTCCCTAAGACTTCTCACAGTCTCAACTATGTTTGGAGGGGTTTCTACCACTCTCATTTCATCAGATTCTTCCTCCTTTTTATGGTAACTCTCTTCACATTCAGGGTGGGTCACCATAACTTTACTTATGTCTTGTCTCAGATGTCTCTGACTGATTAAGTGCTGAGGGTCAACAATTGTATGTTAGTTTGTTTGTCCATTAAAAAAAAAAAAATCTAGGTAAAACAAAATTGTAAACGAAGACTTTTTCTTCAACAGTTTAGCAATCAACAACACCCTATTGTCCTGATTTAGTTTTGTAAAATAAAATATGATTGTGTCCCTCGTTCCAGTAATAAATCTTTCACAATATTCCCACAATTAATAATGCGAGTTTAATATCAGGTCTTGTGATTTTTGAGGTTGATTATTTGCACAATGAATTCCTTTGACTCTTTTGGTGAGACCAAGCAAGTCATGTGTGGTTTCCTTCTATGATGCCACTTGTAACATACTCGACCCCCTAAGTAAACCTTTTGTGGATGGGGTATTAAAATTTCAGTTTCCTCAATCATCTCAAAAACCTCTTCGCAAGGGCACCATCATCTTTTGCTTGTCAAGAGATTTCCAACAATGGAAATTTCGATCAAAACAGAGCTCTAGAGTGGAAGTTATGACCTCCAAAACTCTCAAGTTTACACGGTCATCAATTCTCTCCCTGCCATGTGGCATCGAAACCAGGGAACTTCGTCTGTATCTTCCACAAGGGATCTAACGGTCCAGTATCATCCATGGACATCCTCTGATAGATCAACAACCCTTGTTGATTTTAGAGAACTCGCTCCACATGATTCACACTCAACGCCAATGGAGATTCGAGATCTATCCATCCTATCAGATCAATGATTGAGATTGTGTCTCATACTCATTTCGATTAAGGGTCCATATTTAACCCCTATGTCAAATCAATGGCCACGATCATCTGAAACACATTTGGGGATTTTTCACTGATTTAACAGTCCAATCCCAGACTTTTCCATTTTCACAATGGTCTTTCCTTTAGTCCTTCACAAGTCTTACCAAGATTCAAGAGTGCTCGCGCTTGGACAAAGCACTC
>JASDQU010241267.1:45422-59257 GCA_032191745.1 Picea mariana
TATTGTGTTCAAAGGCTCTTTACAATGAAGTATGAAGTATGAGAAATGTTCATATAACAATAAATTAATAATCAAATAATAAAAAACATGAAAATAAATTAACAATAAAGCATTAAAATAAGTAATAACAAAATAATAAAAAAACACATAAGTAGGTCTCAAATAATAGATATTTTCCACTATTTTTTAGTTATATTAATACTATATTTTACTATTTGGTTATGTTATTATTATTATTAAGTGAAAAGTTCTACAATAGGCACATTTAATAGATTTTTATTTCTAAAGGCGTACACCTATTGATAATGGGCACAATTATTGATCTTTTAACCTTATTTAACCTTAAACCATAATCTGATGGCTATGCATTGAAGATGCTGGCATATTTTTAGTAGTTCTCCAAAATCAATGGATCAGTTACCTTTTAACATTTACCTAATCACATTAAAAAATTACTGTAAGGATATGTAATTGTCACGTTCCATTTATCAACCTAATACAGCCAAACGTTTCAACATTTTCTATTGGGGGCGTTCACCACTACCTTTCGGCAATCGTTCTCAGCAGCGAGTTAGCGGCTGTGCTAGTTCAGCCGCGAGTTAGCCACTGTGCTGTGCTAGTTAGTACTTAATCAGTTTTTTATAGAAAAAATTAAACATTGTTAGAATATTCTAATGAATAGTTGTGATTTCAACCACTAACTTTTTCACTATTTTAACATTATGATTAGATTAAAAAAAATCAATACTAATTATCAAATCTAAATAATTAATAAAAATTAAAATTTGGTAATCTTTCTCAAATCTATGATCCAAATTTAGATTTGATCCAAATTTTATAACTTAAAGTTTGTGTTGTTTAAAATGTGAAAATTGATGGATATTATTTCTTTCTCAAGCAACGTATCGTTTACTCTCTACTTGCTCCACGTTTTCCCTCCCCCGTCGCTTTCATCTCCACTTACTCGACCGTTTCCTCCCCGACCGTTTCCTCCCGTATTCCATCGCTGTTGATTCCAATTCCTCACCATCCTAGATGGATTGCCTGTAGTTATTGTTAAATGCCAGGTAATTGTATGAGAAATTCTCACTGAGCATGCACCGGTTTTTAGCACAGCTGCCTGACTCGAGTAAGCATGGAGCGGTTTTAGCACATACACGAGTAAGCATTGGCTTTGGTTTAAACAGATATAACATTCAGCAATATCTTTGTCTTTACACGAGTAAGCATTTACAAAAAAACTAGATATAACTTGTCTTTTGCTATCAACCAAATTACTTTGGATTCACCCATTCACGCCGAGGGTTTACTGGACAATCTCAGTAATGGAGTCACACAGAAATGTTGAAATTGTTCCAGCATTGGCTTCTGTTCAAACCTTAGAGTTACAGAAACAAATATAACACATTCTTTAACTTTCAAGTAATTATATGAGAAAGTCTAGCTTTCGCTTTCAACTTCAGAGTGCAGCGGTTTTTAGCACAGTCCCCTGATTAGAGTAAGCATGGAGCAGTTTTAGCACAGTAACCAGTAAACATTGACTTCACTTTAAAAAAAATATAACGTTGTCTTTTGAAATCAGCCAAACTCACTTAGACATTCGCGGTTGATTCCAATTCCTCACCATCTTCGATGAGATTCCTATAGTTATTGTTAACTGCCAGGTAATTGTATGAGCAGGCATTGGCTTCGGTTTAAACCCTATATTTACCAAAAACAAATACAACTTTGTCTTTTGCAATCAACCAAACTCCTTTGGATTCATGTCGAGGGTTTAAAGGTTTAATGGACAATCTCAGTAATGGAGTCACACAAAAATGTCATAGAGTTACAGAAACAAATATAACTGTCTTTTCCAATCAGGGAACAACTATAGATTCTAGGTTTTTTCATGTCCAAACATTGTCATTAGAATTTTAAATTTGAGTTTTTTCATTTTCATGTCCGGACATTTGTCAATTGAGTTTTACAATTATCCTATTTTAAGACGGTTAAAATATTTTAAGTTATGGAATTATTTTTATGTTCAGACATTGTCATTTGTATTTGCAGCTATTTTAAGCAATCCTGTACGAATAAAATTTTATGTACAATTTAACTCATTCTTTAACACCCAAGTGATATTCCCAATGAGAGTTTTATTTCAATACAAGTAAATAAAATGAATGCATGAATTTTTAATTATTTTGGATTTTAGCAGTTATAAGTCTTTCTGTTCACCAGCTACGAGTTATTGGCTGTGGTAGTACTAGCACAGCCACATAATTGTGGCTGATCAATGCCCAAAAGCTGATAAGATGAAAATAATCCTTAAAAAAATATATTTAATTTTATTATTGATTAACAAATAAACGGTTGAGCTTCATTTATCTAGTGTTAATATTTTAATTTTTGCTAATCACTTAAGTGGTAATCAGTTAGCTATCAAAGTAATTTTTAAATATGATTAGGTAAATGTAAAAAAGTAAACACATAAACGGATGTCTTTATAATAGCTAGGAAGTTAATGATTGAAATCACAACCATTTATTTTTTGTGACTACTAAGAATATTCCAGCCATATTTAATACTGACCATAGAAAACTTATTAAGCACTAAACCCCTATTAAATCTACCCATTGTCAATAGGTGTACTCTAGCACAGCCACATAATTGTGGCTGATCAACACCGAAACGCTGATAAGATGAAAAGAATCCTTAAAAGAATATATTAAATTTTATTATTGATTAACAAATAAACGGTTGAGCTTCATTTATCTAGTGTTAATATTTTAATTTCTGTTAATCACTTACGTGGCAATCAGTAATTTTTAAATATGATTAAAGTAAACACATAAACGGATGTCTTTATAATAGCTAGGAAGTTAATGATTGAAATCACAGCCATTTATTTTGTGTGACTACTAAGAATATTCCAGCCATATTTAATCAAACCCATATTCCAGAAAACTTATTAAGCACTAAACCCCTATTAAATCTACCCATTGTCAATAGGTGTAGGCCTTTCGGCGTAACTAGCACAGCCACATAATTGTGGTTGATCAATGCCGAAAGGCTGATAAGATGAAAAGAATCCTTAAAAGAATATATTAAATTTTATTATTAATTAACAAATAAACTATTGAGCTTCATTTATTAGTGTTAATATTTTAATTTCTATTAATCACTTAGGTTGCTTATGTTTCCACATTATGCTCCCATATAGGTTGCTATCACTCCATAACTTTTTTAAGCTATTACTTCATAACTTTCTGAATCAAAATGGAGTTCAATGCACTCTTGACAAACTCCTATGCACACTTGCATTTGCTTGTAAAAGAAAAACAATTAAAACTTATTTAAAATATCAGATTCCTACATTTAGAAATATAAATGCATTCATAAACACAAAAACAAAAAATAACAGTAAACATAAAGTTTACCAATTTATTAAGATAAACACATCAACACTATAATGTTATGTTCATACACTACTTTCATAACTTCTACAACAATCTATATAATAGATTCAACAACCTCTATTGAGCAACAATACAAAGCTTTAAATCCTCAACTATTATTAAAATAAATCCAACATTTAATTATGTAAATTCATGGATGTGCTCTTTCTTATGAAGAGGCATGAGACATGTACAATTTATGCCCAATATTTCTTATATATAAACGAAGGTGAAGGAATCATAATTCATTAAAAAAATTAATTAATGGTTATTAGTGACCCGTTTCAAGAATCATCATGTATACAACTATTTATTTAATAATTATTAAATTTGGTTAGTTAAGTTTTTTAAATATTTGTTTATAGTTTAATGGTAATGAAAAGGAAAATTGCTCATTAAAATATCTTGCCTTTGTTGTGAACATTTAACTTTGAAAAGGGTTAAGTAAATATTTCTTTGTTGTGAACACATAACTTTGAAAACGGTTAAGCATGGTGGGCAATTGAGGTTGTTTCTAACAAAATAAAGGATTTATAGGATTTATATGGTAAAAGTGTATAATGAAATGTTAACACTCATAGAACTAAGAAGGGGTTTAATTATTATTTTGAATTTGGGTGGTTGGTAGTTTCATCATTTATTTCAATGTCATATTAAAATAATTTTAAATCTAATTGATAATAATAATAATTTATTAAATAATATGGAAAATTTAAAAGAAAAAATTTAATAAAATTAGAATTTAAAGAATAATTTATTTTTCGTACTAAGTAAATCCAATGAATGTTACTTTTCCAATAGTGTAATAAATGTTACTTTTCCAATAGTGTAGACCCAACTAAAAAATATTTCAAATATGGTGAGATACATGTACAATTTTAAATATAGACTAATAGTAACAAAAGGTGCAATGGTGATCAGTGTAGTCTCTTAACTAATCAACTACATCAGTCAAAACCTAGGAAATATTGAGAGTACATCTATAATCAAGTTAAGAATGATTTTCGGACTAAATCCTCTTGAACCTATAATCAAATTAACCATGATTTTCGGACTAAACCTTGAATCAATTGACGATTAATTTTGATGTGGATGTCAATTAGATTTGATCCAAATTTTATAACTTAGAGTTTGTGTTGTTTAAAATGTGAAAACTGATGGATATTATTTCTTTCTCAGGCAACGCATCGTTTACTCCACTTCCTCCACGTTTTTCCTCCCCGTCGCTTTCATCTACACTTACTCGACCATTTCCTCCCGTTTTCCATCAGTGTTGATTTCAATTCCTCACCATCCTAGATGGATTGCATGTAATTATTGTTAAATGCCAGGTAATTGTATGAGAAATTCTCACTGAGCATGCAACGGTTTGTTGATTTAAATCATTTTTCTAAAATTATAAAGATTTTGGAAATTTAAAATTTATTATTATTATTTTTTTATGTTTTAAAGGGAGAAATAATTTTGTTTACTTTTATATTTGGAAAATATTTAACAATTTAAAAAATATTCACTATAATTTATTTTGTTTGTGAAGTTATTAATTATGTAATTATTATAAGTCACCCATAGATCAAGGCTTATGCATAATGATGATATGCAAGTATCATAAGGTTATCTGACACTTCATATGAATATGATTTTATTGTAAAATAAAATAATCTGAATTGTATTAATTATTTTTAGAATGTCATTTTTTTTTTATGTTTGAATATGTTGAAAATAATAGTATGGTTTTTTTTGGAGAAAATATTAAATGGTAGTTGGACCTTTGAAAGTAGTTAAAGTTATTTTTATATTATTACTAGTGTGGTAAGTTGAAAAGAAATGATGTTCATCCTTAGTCTTGTTTATATCAAATTTTTATAAATTCTTTCATTATAAAGTTTTTTTTGGGTTACTCTAACATTGGTCGTCATTTTCACAATATTTAAAAATAATCTTGATTCAACTTAAAAGTAGTCTTTGTATCATTGCTCCGTGCATGTTTCAACATTGCTTAACTAGTTTTTCACTATTGACAACACACTACAAAATCATTGGTATAGTGCATTGGTAATGTGTCTAGAACTTACCAATAACTTGTCGATAACAAATCGATCACTTGTCCATAACATGTTAGTGGGATGTTGGTGCTACGTCGACAACCAAGATGTATCTCACCACAAACAATATGTATCTCACCACAAACATGTTATAATTTTAATGACCACTACAAAACTAAGGTTGTTTATGTTTCCACATTGTGCTCACATATATGTGCATATATGAAAGCACAATGTAGAAACTCAGAGCACAAATTAACATGTATAAAAGATTTATTTCATAAATGCTCATTTACAAAAATGCACATTTATAAAAACACTTATTTTGTACATGCACATATATAGAAGCCCACTTATGTATATGCACACGTATATAAGTGATTTTCCATATATGCTTTACTTTTTCACATCTACCTATTTTTTAATATACTTGTAATTCTATATATATGAATTGATGCTGTAAATGTTGTCGATATTGTAATGTTGTAATATGACATTAATGACAATAATAATTCTTTTACATAAATGAAAATAATTCCAACAATATCCCCCTTTATCTTTGATGGCAATCTTTTAACAAAACACATAGTCTACCAAGCATATAAAGAATTCTAAATTCTACCCTTGTCTTCAACTGTCCCCGTTTGACATCAATGGGAAAGGGATGCTCCCCCTGAGCTTGCACTTCTCCTTAAGAACTTAGTGATGAAATGTATATTACTCCCAATCACATGTCCCTTAATTTTTTTTTATTGCAAAAAATGTTTAAATGGGTTAAAGCAACACTCCTAAAGAAGTTTGAACATTGTCACCGACAATGCAAGATAATTCGCATATGTCAATCCAAACAGTCTTTGTATTGAACATAAGTAATTATACATCTTGATGAAGACATCAGTTGGGTTCACATATCAACAACTTCAAGTATTCCACTCCCTTGAGGGATCGATAAGTAGCATAAATAGTTCACATTGAAAATTTGAGTTGATGGACAACCAAGTTAAAATTCAGGCAAATAATACTCAGTCAAAACTCTAGTCGACTATCATGTCAGGTTGATCCTCGGTTGACCACCTCCAAGGAAATCATCAATAAGTAATACAAATGTTGCAGGATTGTACATCGGATGACACATAATGATATGGAATCCTCAAACATCTGGTTAAATGATTCAATAATCATCCATCAATCCAACCATAATCTATCCTCGTAGTTGACATTGGTGCACAATTATTTCCTTCATGTCTCTTTTGCAAAGATGTGAAAGCATGATTGACATTCCTTTGACTTTTACGGTGAGGATGATGATATGGGTCATATTTTTGTGTTGGTAGGTCAAGATCACATAGAGGAGTGGAACATCTTGGAATATAGTAACAATGTCATGTTTAATAACATTCTCAAATTCTGGCATGTGAGGAACAAACAATGTTGGGTGTTGATTTTGATTTCTTTTCCATCTCCTTTTGTCCCCATTTTTCACCTTAAAACCTCGATTTTTGTTTACTTTCACTCAACTGATGGCATAACAAGTATGGATGAGGTAATAAGTTGTTATTTTGAGATTAATTCATGTTTTTATCTTGTAAATAATGTTTAGGGCTATTTTTTTGGAAAATTACTTATGATTCATTAATTCCAGGAAATGACTATGTTTCCTCAGACATTACAGGAATTGTAGGTTGATATAGTCCCACTCGTTCTAAGTAAGGATTTTCACTTGTAGGTGCTTCACAAATCTATGGAGATGGTAAAATACTTATTTTACCCTTTCCACGACACTTAGTACCCAACGATCAATGCAAGTCAAAACTAGAAGATATTTATTATATGAAAATCGTAGGAAATCTGCAGACAACTATTACAGGAAATTTAGAATGCAATTATTACAGGAAATCCACAGTCTATTATTACGAGAAATAGAAAATTCACACAAAAATTTGGGGATTTGTTTCCAAAAGTGAGGAACGAGGGTCATCTTCTTAGAGAATCAAGGACCTTATCCAGAAGATCAAGGAACATCCATGACCAACGTTGTAATGGAAATAATATATCGAACAATGATATGTAGAGTCTATTTTTAGTGTAACGGGGGTGAATCAAAAAATTCTGGGACATGGGTTTTGTTTGAAATAGGACCCTTTAGGTGACAAGTGTGAAAAAAAAATGATTGACATGGGTTGTACAAGTGGTTCTTCATAACATAATTGCTCAGATTTTCTTGTAGCGATCGATTTTCAGCTTTCTTAATTTGTAAAACCCATCTTTGATATGATTGGATAGTTATAAGGATTTGGGAATTAGTTATTGAATATTTTGTATAAATAATCCTCAAATAACAGTAAGGGGGAATCAATCAGGTTATGGAGAATGTTGTTATGAACTTGAATACATTCTATAATTGATAATTTTCCTTGACTTAAATACAAACAACGTTTTCAGTTATCTCATGTGTTGAAGTCCTTTACACATTCTTAGTTTTATTGACAACATGTCCATGAGAGTCCCCTCGTATATTTTGTAATTATTTTATTTATGAGCAGTGTGTTGGAAGTACTTCCTCTTAATTGCTTTCATGTTTGTTCTTGTTTTTCATTTACTGTAATTTCATGTAGAAGCATAATTCTAGATTGCATACATTGTTGCTTTATGTATGGTGAGTAGATGTTTAGGATGAGGATGTATAGACAATACAAAAATTGAATTGTCTTCCATCTACTGCATTATACAAATGGTTCTCACAAAATATAATTGAAGAATAAACAAAGTTTGTAGGTTTCCTTGTTTTCATATTTCATTTCATAATTTCAAGTTTATCTTCAACTGCCCTTTCATTCATATTTAGTAAAATTCCTTTATGATTCCATAATTTTAATTGAACAAGAAAGAATGTGTTTGTGAGAAAGCACCTAGAGTGACTTCTTACAATATCAATCCCTACCATTTGATGGTCAAGTCTGAGTGACTTTGATCATAGGAATTGATTTATGATTCTGAATTTGGCATTTTACTACTTTGATTTTAGTAGGATTTCTTAGGCCATTTTAAGGTTACTTTTGCTCATATTTTTCCCGTGTCTCATAAGTTTACTTAACCGGATTGATAATTAAATGTTGAGGAATCTAGACCACTATATCATCCCAACATTTTGGCGCAGTTGTTGGGGAGGCGCTAAAGGAATTACTCTTGAAATTGAAAGATTTTTGTTGTTTACTTGATTTTCATTTTCTAATATCAAATTCTTGTTTTTTTTTCATTTTCATATTTTTCTATCAAGTTTTTTTTTCATGGAAAGAAATGCTAACTCATGTCAATAGAAAACCTGGTGAAAATAAGGTCTTAGTAGTGTGAGGGGAATCAAGTACATGCTTGCATTTTTCTTCAATTTTGTGTGGTGTGATGTGTTTTTTGTTGATTTCATTTATTTATTTTAGATAGAGAAGTATTTGTTTTTGTAAAACCCATCGATACACTAATTCATTCATAAGAAAAAACTCTTGAATAGCTAGAAGAAATTAAAAAAGATCAATAATTTGTTGAGCAAGGGAAGATGTGTTGCTACAAGGATTTTCTCAAATCCTTGCCCAAAGTTTAGAGCCATCACCAGGGGAGATTTTGCATTTCATGAGACAGTTGAATAACAAATGATCCATGAACGGACCACACATGAGGATGATTTATATTTTTCTTTTAATCCTTATCAACAAAAATACAAGATCAATGAGTCATGGATAATTTCAGATGAGGATCAGATACTAGAGCAAAAAATTGAAGATTTTCTTGGATGCTTGTCACCAGATCCCTTGTGTACTCATTAATATGAAGATCAATTCTCTAAACATCTTCTTGACATGACAACTACATAAAATCAAGGAAACAAGGATATGTAGCTTCACTCCATATTTCAACAATTCTTGGAACCATCTCTACAAAATCCTTTGGAATCTCATATCATGGTATTCATTAATGTATATTTTTAATATTTGGATATGAGCACACTATATATATTTCTATGTGAATGGATGCGTTGAAAGTATTACTACCCTTTAAAGAGATTTTTCATTTACAAGTAAAGTAGGATAGTAGAAAAATAAAGAAAAATATTAAAAAGTAAAAATGTAAAGATTAAACTAGTGTTCAAAATGAGAAAACTAGTTCTTTGGTGCATCTGAACACGAATTCTACTTGAAAAATAGGTATCTGGCTCACAAAGTTTCATTCTTTAGAATTCTACAACATTCCTTTCATTTTTATTTCCAAAATATCATGAACAATTAGTACATATAACAACATTTTTTGAAATAGAAGATATGTTTCTTTCTCTCCTCTAAGAAACATCATAGGAAACATTGTCAGCCCAAATGAATAAAGAGATCTTCACTCATTTGAAGAAATGCATAAGAAATTTCCTGAATAATTTCGGTAATTGAATAATTCATGTAATAATGCAAGCAGTGTACAGAATGACCAACAATCTTAACAAATGATATAACAAGCGCAATGCACAAACAAATTCAAAAATCTTAATAAGAATAAGCAACGTCATATCACTACTATAGGTGAACATTTTTAGCCTAGGGAATAAAGATATCTTTACTCATTTGAAGAAATGCATAAGAAATTTCTAGAAGAATTCATGTATTTGAAGGATTCCTATAACAATGCAAGAAGTGTACAAAATGATAAAAAATATTAATTGATGATACAACAAGCATAATGTAAAACATCCAACCATACTCTAGTAATATCATTTCCAAAATCTTATCTTCAAGCAACAAGGTAAAAGGTATGCAAGGTAATGTTTCTCTAACATTTATTTACTTGTTGAAAAGTAGAATTGGTTTTAAGAATACAACTTACACACATTTCATAAATTACCTTAGGAATATAATTTTAATAAACCCTATTCATGATCTCCTAAACTACCATCATACCGTCACCTCAGTTTGCATAATAATTTATGTTATAAGAGATATATACATGAAATATTTATTATTATATGTTGTACATATAGTATGATTTCATAATTATGAAATGATTTCTCAGTATTCCATTTTGTTAACCAAAAACTCACAACGATATTTTTCATCCATTACATGTAGTTTATCCACCCATCGTTGAAATAAAACCAACCCATTTGTCATCATTATTGATAAGAAATTTCATATGAAATGAAATTATCATTATTAATGACAAAAATCTTGTTATGATGAAATGCTATCACTCGATAATTCCTCGCACATTTGGGTTAATCCTATAAAAGGGTCATGCAAGTTATTTTACCCTCATCCAACTACCCTGTCATTTTGAAACCTTGATTAATTCGTGTCTGCAACACCTTTATACTTGTATGCAACATTCTTATCCTCGTCTGTGAAAAGAAAGACAAATTTAGCACCCAATGGATCCACTGGATAGGGAAAGGAAAATGGAAACCCCTTTTGTGGTTGGATATGAACCTAAAGGGGCAACAATCCTTGATGAATTTATGACTTGCAGAATAGTTTTCCAGAAGGTGGGGTTGCTGCAATTGTTTGAAAATTTTTAAAGTCATAATGTATTAGTCACAAAGGAATTTGCAAAAACATTTGACGGGAAGACAACAAAGGTTGTAAAGATAACCCTGAAAGAGGAATTGATATCAAAAATCACTAGAAAGTAAGAAAAGGTGAAAATATCCACATCCAAATATATTTTTTTTGCACCAGAATGGATAACTAGATAGATGGATCGAAGGGGATCAGAGCATGGGATCTTCTATAGCCAACATTTTATAGAAACAAGACAATTGAATAAGAGGAGAAATACAATTTTAAATTTTGTATCAAGAATTGCATGAGAACATGCTTTACCTTCAGTTTGGGGGAGATGTTTGGTGACAATTTAGACTTTTTTTCCAGCCTCTTTCATCCCCATTTTTCACCTCAAAACCTCCATTTTGTCTACTTTCACTCAATGGATGGAATAACAAGTATGGATAAGGTAATAAGTTGTTATTTTGAGATTAATTTGTCTTTTTCTCTTGTAAATAATGTATAGGGTTATATCTTTAGAAAATTACCTATAATTCAGTAATTACAGGAAGTGACTCTATTTCCTCAAACATTACGACAATTGTAGTTTGATATAGTCTCGCTTGTTCTAAGTAAATATTTTAACTTGGAAGTTCTTCACAAACATCTTGAAATGGTAAAATAACTATATCTATTTTACCCTTTCCATGACACTCAACACTCGATGGTCAATGAAATTCAAAACTAGAAGGTGGTTATTATAGAAAAATTGTAGGTAATTCGTAAACAACTATTACAGGAAATTCATAATACAATTATCACGAGAAATCCACAGTCTGTTATTAAACGAAATCCACACTTCACACAAAGATTTGGGGATTTCATTCCAGAAGTGAGGAACAAGGACCATCTTCTTAGAGAATAAAGGACGTGATCTAGAAGATCAAGGAATAACCATGATCAACGCTATAATGGAAATCTTAACATATTTTTTTTAATATGTTTTCTAAAAACAGATTGTATTGAGTAGTGATATTTAGAGGCTATTTTTGGAGCGATGAGGGAGAATAAAAAAAATTTGCGACATGGTTTTTGTGTGGAATAGGTCCATTTAGGGAATACATTAGATAGAATCTAGAAAAAGTGCATGACGTGGATTGTACAAGCGGTTCTTCATAATAGAATTGCCTAGATTTTCCTATAACGATTGATTTTCAACTTTCTTAATTTGTAAAACCCATCTTTGATATAATTGGATAGTTCTAAGGATTTGGGAATTAGTTATTGAATATTTTGTATAAATAATCCTCAAAGAATAGTAAAGGGTAATCAATCAAGTTATGGAGATTGTTGTTATGAACCTAAATACATTATGTAATTGTTAAGTTTCCTTGAATTTAATACACACGAAGTTCTAAGTTATCTCATGTGTTGAATCCCTTTACATGTTCTGAGTTTCATTGGAAGCATGTCCAATCGGCCCCCCTGGCATATGTTGTACATATTTTATTTATGAGGAGTGTGTTGGAAGTACTTCTCATTAATTGTTTTCATGTTTTTTCATTTTTTTAATTTACTGTAATTTCCTATAGAAGCATAATTCTAGATTGCACACATTGTTTATTTATGTATGGTGAGTAATTTTTTAGGATGAGGATGTAAATACAACATTTGAATGCTCTTCGATATATTGCACTATACAAATTCTTCTCAAAAAGAATACATGAAGAATAAGAAAAGTCCGTAGGTTTCCAGGTTTGCATATTTCATTTGATAATTTCAAGTTTAACTTGAACTAGCCATTCATTCATATTTAAGAAGATTCCTTTCAATTCCATAAGTTCATTTGAATAGGACAAAGTGTGTTTGTCAGCAAGAACCTAGAGTGACTTCTCACAATATGAGTCCCTACCATTTGATGGTCAAGTATGCATGACTGTGATCATAGGAATTGATTTCTAATTCTGAGTTTGGCATTTTACTGCTTTGATTTTAGCTGGAGTTCTTAGGCAATTTAAAGATTAGTTTTGCACATATTGTGCACGTGACTCATAAGTTTACTTACCCGGATTGATAATTAAATGATTAGGAATATATACCGCTAGATCATCCCAACATACATCTCATCAATATATTTGGCACAATCAACACGAGGTTGATCTTCTAATAAAAAATTATGAACTCCACGTGCTAGAAATAAAAATTCCCTTCTTGTAGAAAGACCAAGTGTAGGGAGGGAGGAAAAAACAACATGAAATCCAAAACCAATATTAATGAATAAAGAGATTTGAAAATTGATGATGTCATATAATATTTCAGTACTCTTTTTCTATTCAACTTTATGGTTGTTTTTTCTAGTTCCTTTCTTAAGGAAAAAAATTATGATTCTAGTGTTGATTAAGGTTGGTTGTCATTGATGTAAACCCTTGAAGAAAGCCCCGCAGCACAAAGGTTTGGGTAATGGACCCAAGATTGTTTTATGTAATGATGACTCATTATTGTCTTGTCATGGTTGATAAGAAGTAAAGATGTATGAACTCCAAAGTGGCCCCCTTATGGTGAAATCCCTCATGGGAAGGCACTTTGCGGAGTAAGAGAACCCATGCTTAATTGTTGAATAATGAGATGAAGGACAATGAATTTTTTAGGTAAACTATCCTAGATGGATAGTGCTTGTCATTCCATTTCCGGTGGCATGTAGAACGTCACATAACTCCTCACAGTTAGAGAGTTATGGCCATGAGAAGTTGGAGACCCCAGGTCTGGGTAATGGACTCAAGTTTGTTTGATGGATAACGGTATGAGTTATGATATATTTTCAGATAATACTATTCTAT
>JASDQU010241267.1:65075-75838 GCA_032191745.1 Picea mariana
TACGGGAACAGGTTGAAAAAAAGAACATCAGAGTTGAGTATGTGGGCACAAAAGAACAAGTGGCAGACATCTTTACAAAACCACTTCCATGGGAAGCCTTTGAATATCTTCGCCAAAGACTTAGAGTTATTTCTACTCCAAAATGAATGATTTTTTAATTCTTTTTGAATGATTATCTTATATGTCTTAGATGTATACAAGGAAGCACCATAAGAGGACAATTTAGTCAGGGGGAGAAACCCTGGGTGGAAAGATACCTTTGCCATTGATGAAAAAGGGGGAGAGATTTATCAGATGTAGAGGACAAAGGCATGGTTCTAGGGGGAGAAAATTTATCAAATGTAGAGGACATAGGGAAATTTATCAGATACAGAGGACAAAGGCATGGTTCTAGGGGGAGCATGAGTGATATGATTTCATTATTTCATCAAAGTGTTTCCATCAATGCCAAAGGGGGAGATTGTTTATTAAGGTTGGTTGTCATTGATGTGAACCCTTGAGGAAAGCCCCGCAACACAAAGGTTTGGGTAATGGACCCATGATTGTTTGATGTAATGATGACTCATTATTTTCTTGTCATGGTTGATAAGAAGGAAATATGTATGAACTCCAAAGTGATCCCCTTATGGTGAAACCCCTCACGGGAAGACACTTTGTGGAGTAAGAGAACCCATGCTTAATTATGGAATAATGAGATGAAGGACAATTAATTTGTAAGGTTAAGTATCCTAGATGGATAGTTCTTGTCATTCCATTTCCGGTGGCATGTGGAACGCCACATAACTCCTCACAGTTAGAGAGTTATGGCCATGAGAAGTTGGAGACCCCAGGTTTGGGTAATGGAATCAAGTTTGAGTTATGATATAATTTCAGATAATACTATTCTATATTGATACTACATGTCATTCCATTTCTGGTGGTATGTGGAATGCCACATAACTCCTCAGATTTTGAGAGTTATGGCCTTACGAAGTTGGAAGACCCTCATATGTCATTTAGAATCCCCAAAAGGTCAAAGTAGTCAAAGTGGTTTAAGAGATTTTAAAAGGTAAATAATAAAGTGAAGTAATGAGTGTATTATAATTCAAAGTGAATACAAAATAAGTTATTTCAATAATAAATTTAATGGAGAAATTAGAAGTGGGTTAACCCTAAAATAAGGAAAGTNTTTTTAAGGAAGCTACTTGGAGAGTATAAATAAGAGGCAAGACTCTCTCATTTTAAACACACTTGAGCATATTGAATATATATAGGTGTCTAAGGTAAACAAGGATATATAAGCCTAAATTCTGAGGGAAGGTGAAGAAAAGAAGGCCAAAATGCAAGGAAGGATAAATTCTTTTGATGGTGCTTTCTAAGGGTTTGTGGCTAGTCCTGAAACTAGTCAAAAACATGTGTTTCGAGTAAAAACGTCATAAATTCTTCATAACAGATCCAAATTCAGTGAAACTAAATGTGTTGGTTAGGGTACAGTCTGTTGTATGTTGTGTAACAATTTCATATCAATTCAACAAACATTCTGTGTGGGGAACACTACAAGGTCACTCTCTAGAATAAGCCATAATTCAACAAGGTATGCCATTTTTTCTATAACTCCTTTTCAGAGAGGTTCCAAGTAGTGACACCTGGATAAATTTCATCTGGATAAATTGCATAAAACACAATGAAGAACATTTTGTATCAGTTTCATATCTTTATACATTACAGGTACAAAGTTATGATTACTTCAAGTTAGGGTTGTTCACTAATCCAAAACTAGGCATGTGAGACTAAAGAAAAGTTTGATGAAAATTCTAGTCTCTTGTTGTTGAAGTTAAGGAAGGTTTCCAGGAATGTGATCATATACACTAGGTCTATTATAGAGCTACAAATCATATTTGGATGATGAAATGGATGAGGGATTTTGGTCGAGGTACATGTTGAGTACATGGTTGAGACAAGTAGTTGATGAGTTGGCACATACATGAGGTGTATAGTTGATGAAGTTGGAACATATTGATCATTCATAGTTGATGAGTAGTTGACACATGATTGTTACATACTTGGTACATGGTTGGATGCACTTGTTTATGGTATAGGTTGATTACAAGTTATTTGGTACAGGTTGGTGCACGGTTGATGCAATTGTTTATGGTACATGTTGATTACAGGTTGAGGTACAGGTTGATGCATGGTTTATGCATGATTCATATTTATTGGTACATGTTTACAATAGTATATCTCACAGTGACAGGTTGATAGTGGTTCCATCATTCTACTTCTACTTTAGGGTGGCAGGACGGGGCAATGATAGGTGGTTGTAGCCAAAGAACATAGGGGTTTGTAGCCTCCTTCTAGTTGTAGCCAGAGAATTGGGGAGTTGGAGAATCCCTCCTGTTGTAGCCTGAGATACTAGGGGGTTGGAGCCTCCTTACAGTTGCAGTTGTAAAACAAAGGAAGTTGGTGCTTCTAATGAATGTAACTCTTCAAGACATATAAGAAAAAGAATTATGTGGTTTTCTCCCGATTTGGGTTTCCACGTAAAACACTGGTGTATTGTGTATGTGTGTGTTTGTTCATTTTCTCATTGCTTATTTACTCTACATTTATTGGATGATAATGCTTCATTGATATACCACTTCTATTATATGGTTAAAAAGGATTAAATTGCTCCATTATTGATTCACTTCCCCTCTCAGCAATCCAACATCTAGCTCTTCACAATTTGTTTCCTTTTTCTTTAGTTGGATTCTCACCACTTCTTCCATCCTTATTGATTCTTCTAATTGAACCTTTAGGTTCATGATAGTATTTATATTTCTTCAAGTCTCTCCAAAAAAAATTCTTTTGAATGACGATCCTCTTCTTCATATTTTTGCAGTTGTTCCTTTTGTTTTAAATTATTTTTTATAAAAATTTTCATTTCCCTTAAGACAAAAATGAGTTATTCTTCAAGATCCACTTCCCCATCTATTTCAATTTTTCTTATTCTTTTGAATCCATTGTTTCTTTTCCTTTTTCTTCATCAATGTTTTTTTCTATGGCCATGACTTAAATACAAACAAAGTTTTGAGTTATCTCATGTGTTGAAGTCCTCTACGCATTCTTAGTTTTATTGACAACATGTCCACGAGAGCCCCCTGGTATATTTTGTAATTATTTTATTTCTGAGCAGTGCGTTGGAAGTAATTCCTCTTAATTGCTTTCATGTTTGTTCTCATTTTTCATTTACAGTAATTTCATGTAGAAGCATAATTCTAGATTGCATACATTGGTGCTTTATGTATGGTGAGTAGATGTTTAGGATGAGGATGTAAAGATGATAAAAAAATGAATTTTCTTCCATCTACTGCATTATACAAATGGTTCTCAAAAAATATAATTGAAGAATAAACAAAGTTTGTAGGTTTCCTTGTTTGCATATTTCATTTCATAATTTTAAGTTTATCTTCAACTACCCTTTCATTCATATTTAGGAAGATTCCTTTATGATTCCATAATTTTAATTGAACAAGAAAGAATGTGTTTGTGAGAAATCAACTAGAGTGACTTCCTACAATATGAGTCCCTACCATTTGATGGTCAATTCTAAGTGACTTTGATCATAGGAATTGATTTATGATTCTGAATTTGGCATTTTACTACTTTTCTTTTAGCAGGAGTTCTTAGCCCATTTCAAGGTTACTTCTGCTCGTATTTTTCATGTTTCTCATAAGTTTACTTACTCGTATTGATAATAAAATGCTGAGGAATATAGACCACTTGATCATCCAAACATTTTGGCGCAGTTGTTGGGGAGGCGATAAAGGAATTACTCTTGAACTTGAAAGATTTTTGTTGTTTGCTTGATTTTCATTTTCTAATATCAAATTCTTGTTTTTGTTTTTTTTCATTTTAATTTTTTCTATCAAGTTTTTTTTTCATGGAAAGAAATGCTAACTCATGTCAATAGACAACCTAGTGAAAATGGGGTCTTAGTAGTGTGAGGGGAATCAAGTACATGATTACATTTTTCATCAATTTTGTGTGGTGTGATGTGTTTTTTGTTGATTTCATTTATTTATTTTAGATAGAGAATTATTTGTTTTTGTAAAACCCCTCGATACACTAATTCATTCATGAAAAAAAACTCTTGAATAGTTAGAAGAAATTAAAAAATATCAGTAATTTGTTGAGCAAGGCAGGATGTGTTGCTACAAGGATTTTCTCAAATCCTTGCTCAAAATTTAGAGTCATCACCAGGGGAGATTTTGCATTTCATGAAACAGTTGAATAAGAAATGATCCATGAACTGACCACACAGGAGGAGGAATTATATATTTTTTTAACCATTATAAACAAAAAGACAAGATCAATGAGTCATGGATAATTTCAGATGAGGATCAGATACTAGAGCTAGAAATTGAAGATTTTCTTGGATGCTTGTCACCAGATCCCTTGTGTACTCATTAATATGAAGATCAATTCTCTAAACAACTTCATGACATGAAAACTACATACAATTAAGGAAAAAAGGATCATATATAAGTCTGGTTTCAATTTTTCACTGATCTGCAGCTTCACTCCATATTTCAACAATTCTTGGAACCATCTCTACAAATTTTTGGCCTCTCATATCATTGTATTCATTAAGGTATATTTTTAATATTTGGATATGAGTACACTAGATATATTTCTATGTGAATGGATGCATTGAAATTATTACTACACTTTAAAGAGATTTTTCTTTTTCAAGTAAAGTAGGATAGTAGAAAAATAAATAAAAATATTAAAAAGTAAAAAAGTAAAGAGAAACATAATGTTCAAAATGAGAAAACTAGTTCTCTGGCACATTTGAACAAGAAATCTACTTGAAAACTAGGTATCTAACTGACAAAGTTCCATTCTTTAGAATTCTACAACATTCCCTTCATTTTTATTTCCAAAATATCATGAACAATTACTACATATAACAACATTTTTTGAAATAGAATACATGTTTCTTTCTCTCCTCTAATAAACATCATAGGGAACACTGTCATCCCAGATGAATAAAGAGATCTTCACTCATTTGAAGAAATGCATAGTAAATTTTCTGAAGAATTTTGGTAATTGAAGAATTCATGTAATAATCCAAGTAGTCTACATAATGACCAACAATCTTAACAAGTGATATAACAAGTGAAATGCACAAGCAACTTCAAATCACTACTATACGTGAACATTTTTAGCCTAGGGAATAAATATATCTTTACTCATTTGAAGAAATGCATAAGAAATTTACTGAAGAATTCATGTATTTGAAGGATTCATGTAACAATGCAAGCAATGTACAAAATGATCAACAATATTAACTCATGATACAACAAGCATAATGTAAAACATCCAACCATACTCTAGTAAAATCATTTCCAAAATCTTATCTGCAAGAAGCAAGCTAAAAGGTATGCAAGGTAATGTTTATCTAACATTTTTTTACTTGATGAAAACTAGAATTGGTTTTTAGATTATAACTTACACACATTTCATAAATTACCTTAGGAATCTAATTTTAATAAACCCTATTCACGATCTCCTAAAATACCATCATGTCGTCACCTCAGTTTGCATAATAATTTATTCTATAAGAGATATAGACATGAAATATTTATTATTATATGTTAAACATATAATCTGATTTCATAATTATGAAATTATTTCTCAATATTCCATTTTCTTAACCAAAAGCGCATGGCGATATTTTCCATCCATTACATGTAGTTTATCCACCCATCATTGAAATACAACCAACCCATTTTTCATCATTATTGATAATAAATTTCATATGAAATGAAATGATCATTATTAATGACAAAAATCTTGTTATGATGAAACCCTATCACTCGATAATTCCTCGCACATTTGGGCTAATCCACTAAAAAGGTCATACAAGTTATTTTACCCTCATCCAACTACCCTGTCATTTTGAAACCTTGATTACTTCATGTCTGCAACACTTTTATACTTGTATGCAACATTCTTATCCCCGTCTGTGAAAAGAAAGACAAATTTATCACCCAACGGATCCACTGGACAGGGAAAGGAAAATGGAAACCCCTTTTTTAGTTGGATATGAAACTAAAGGGGAAACCTTCCTCGATAAATTTATGACTTTCAGAATAGTCTTCCAGAAGGTGGGGTTGTTGCAATTGTTTGAAAAAATTTTAAAGTCATAATTTATTAGTCACAAAGGCATTTGCAAAAACATTCGACGGGAAGACAAAAAAGGTTGTAAAGATAACCCTGATAGAGGAATTGCTAGCGAAAATCAATAGAAAGTAAGAAAAGGTGAAAATATCCACATGCAAACATATTTTTGCTGCACCAAAATGGATAACTAGACAGATGGATCGAAGGGGATCAGAAGCAGGGGATCTTCTATAGCCAACATTTTAGAGCAACAAGACAATTGAAGAAGAGGAGAAATACAATTTTAAATTTTGTATCATTGCATCAAAACATGTTTTACCTTCAGTTTGGGGGAGATGTTGGGTGATGATTTAGACTTTTTTTCCAACCCCTTTCATCCCCATTTTTCACCTTAAAACCTCCATTTTGTCTACTTTCACTCAATTGATGGCATAACATGTATGGATAAGGTAATAAGTTGTTATTTTGAGATTAATTTGTGTTTTTCTCCTGTAAATAATGTTTAGGGATATTTCTTTAGAAAATTACCTAAAATTCAGTAATTACAGGAAGTGACTCTATTTCCTCAAACATTATGACAATTGTAGTTTGATATAGTGTCACTTGTTATAAGTAAATATTTTCACTTGGAGGTGCTTCACAAACATCTTGAAATGGTAAAATATTTATTTTACCCTTTACATGACACTCAACACTCGATGGTCAATGAAATTCAAAACTAGAAGGTGGTTATTATAGAAAAATTGCAGGTAATCTGTAAACAACTATTACAGAAAATTCATAATACAATTATCACGAGAAACCCATAGTCTGTTATTAAATGAAATCCACACTTCACACAAAGATTTGGGGATTTCATTCTAGAAGTGAGGAACAAGGATCATCTTCTTAGAGAATAAAGGACGTGATCCAAAAGATCAAGGAATAACCACGATCGATGCTATAATGGAAATCTTAACATATTTTTTGTAATCATTTTTCTAAAAACAGATTGTATTGAGTAGTGATATTTAGAGGCTATTTTTGGAGCGATGAGGGAGAATCAAAAAATTTTGCGACATGATTTTTTAGCGAAATAGGTCCATTTAGGTGACACATTAGATATAACCTAGAAAAAGTGCATGACGTGGGTTGTACAAGTGGTTCTTCATAATAGAATTGCCTAGATTTTCCTATAGCGGTTGATTTTCATTTTTCTTAATTTGTAAAACCCATGTTTGATGTAATTGGATAGTTATAAGTATTTGGGAATCAGTTATTGAATATTTTGTATAAATAATCCTTAAATAACAGTAAAGGGTAATCAATCAAGTTATGTAGATTGTTGTTATGAACCTAAATACATTATGTATTTGTTAAATTTCCTTGAATTTAATACAAACGGATTTCTAAGTTATGTCATGTGTTGAAGCCCTTTACATGTTCTGAGTTTCATTGGAAGCATGTCCAAGAGGGCCCCCTGGCATATGTTGTACTTATTTTATTTCTGAGGAGTGCGTTGGAAGTACTTCCGGTTAATTGTTTTCATGTTTTTTCATTTCTTATAATTTACTGTAATTTCCTATAGAAGCGTAATTCTAGATTGCACACATTGTCGCTTTATGTATGGTGAGTAATTGTTTTGGATGAGGATGTAAATACAATCAAACATTTGAATTATCTTCGATATATTGCACTATACCAATTGTTCTCAAAAAGTATACATGAAGAATGATCAAAGTCTGTAGCTTTCTTAGTTTGCATATTTCATTTGATAATTTCAATTTTATCTTCAACTAGCCTTTCATTCATATTTAGGAAGATTCCTTTCAATTCGAGAAGTTCATTTGACCAGGACAAAGTGTGTTTGTCAACAAGAACCCAGAGTGACTTCTCACAATTTGAGTCCCTACCATTTGATGGTCAAGTATGAGTGACTTTGATCATAGGAATTGATTTCTAATTTTGAGTTTGGCATTTTACTATGATTTTAGCTGGAGTTCTTAGGTAATTTCAATATTAGTTTTGCACATATTGTACATGTGACTCATAAGTTTACTTACCTGGATTGATAATTAAATGATTAGGAATACATACAACTAGATCATCCCAACATACATCTCATCAATATATTTGGCGCAATCAACACGAGGTTGATCTTCTAACAAACAAGTAAGAAATCTATGTGCAACAAATAAAAAATCCCTTGTGGTAGAAAGACCAAGTGTAGGCAGGGAGGAAAAAACAACATCAAATCCAAAACCAATTTTAATGAATAAAGAGATTTGAAAATTGATAATATCATCTAATATTTCAGTACTCTTTTTGTATTCAACTTTATAGTTGTTTTCTCTAGTTCCTTTCTCAAGGAAACAATTTCATATTCTAGCTCTTCACAATTTTTTTTCTTTTTCTTCAGTTGGATTCTCACCAATTCTTCCATCCTTCTTGATTCTTCTAATTGAACCTTTAGGTTCATGATAGTATTTTATATTTCTTCAAGTCTCTCTAAAATTTTTCTTTTGAATCACGATCCTCTTCTTCATATTTTTGCAGCTTCTCCTTTTGTTTTAAATTATTTTTCATAAAATATTTTATTTCCCTTAAGACACACATGAGTTATTCTTCAAGATCCATTTCCCCATCTGTTTCATTTTTTGTTATTATTTTGAATCCATTGTTTCTTTCCCTTTTTCTTCATCAATGTATTTTTCTATGGCCATGAAAATTGTTTCTTCTCTTTCATTATCAAAGATACTTTCATTTCTCTCTTCATATGAGCTAATTTACTCTTTGGAGTAAAGACCTTTCTTTTTCTTATGGAATTTTTTTATTCTTTTAACACTTACCATTTTGATAAGGTTTTATATCTTTCTTAATGTTATGATCTTATTCATTATATCACTACTTTAATTTTTTTTATATGGACACTTAGCAACAAAATGTCCTATTTTTCCACAATTTAAGTATTTAAAGGGAAACTTACCTTTGTATTTTCCAAATATTTTTTTGATATTTCTCATGAAATGTTATTCCTCTTCATTCGATTCATTGTTGGGAATATCGCTTTATTCATTCTCTCATTTATTTCTCTTCATTAAGGCTTTAAAGGCTTCTTATTTGTTTGATGAATTTTCTTTCTCTGTCCTCATTTCAATTGTCATGAGGATCCGATGCAATTCATCCATTGTTAGTGAATCAAGATCATTCATTTCTTCAATGGTAGAAACTTTAGCATCAAATATTAAGGGGAGTGATCTTAACACCTTGTATACAATATTTGGTTCTTCAACCATTTCCCCAAGTCCTCTGATGGTGTTGACAATTTCATCCATACAAAGGAAACAAGATGCAACATTTTCTTCATCTTTCATTTTCAGACTCTCGAAATATCTTCTATGAGTTTGTATATTTTCTTTATTACCCTTGTCATGATCTTCATAGATATTTTGAAATTTGTCCCAATTTTATTTTACAGATCCACAATGCATCACCTTGACAATCTCGGATTTTGATAGACCACAAAAGCTGGCATTCATGGATTTTACATTATTTTCACTAGGATTCTTCTTAGACACATCTGTTGGTGGAGGTTTGGGGGTTGTATAACTAGTCGTGATTGATTTCCAAATATCAAAACCAATATCCATTAAATAGGTTCACATCATTATGCTCTATAAGGAATAGTTTGTTTAATCAAATAATGGAGCATGTTTGTGTATAAACCTTATTGATCGGTCATGTATTCTCCCGATATATAACTTCTAGTGGTTAGACTATTTTCAAAGGAGCCTTCTCTGATACCAATTATTCAAAACACACTTATACTGAGAGGGGGGAGTGAATCAATATAACACAATTTTTACTTTTTTAAACATTCATCAACCATAAGAAAAAAATTACATATGAGATATATTAACTATAGAACATGGAATCAAATATTTACATGGAAACACTTTTAGGAGAAAAGCACAAAAATTATCTTTATAATTATTTGTAGGCACCAACCTATTAGAGACACCAATCCCCACTGGTACAAATCCTAGTGGGCACCAACCTACTCTTACAGATCCTGGTAGACACAAATCCCCACCGCTAAGCACCAACTTAGAAAGAGAAAAAAATATATTTGTTTGAGTGGTGTAATGCCCCTTTTCATCTGACTATTTTAGATGGAAGACTTATTCTTTGAGGGTGTTTGCTCGAAAATGACCCAGTTAATTAATACTTGATGAATGCTAGACTTGTTATAAAATTGTTAGAATGTGAAATGTGGAATTGATTAAGTGGAACAAAATTTATGGATCATATTGATTTTACAAATATTACTAATGAGTTCCTCAATTTACAAGAATCTTAAAGACTAGTTGACATGAGTATTATCAACAAGACCATGGACTCCGGGCTGAGTCAAGGAGTAAATCTGTGATGAATTTTTTGAATAATGATTTAAATTAGTTATGTGTTATCCACATTTTTGGTTATCAAGATGATGACATGATTATGACATGGTGATAGAAGATCTAGCTCTTCTTTAAGATCATTTTCATGAAGAAAGTTACACTTGTCAGTTTCTCAAAATCACTCTTTTGAAGACAGTACGCAGGCTGCATATATATTGCCTTGCGGAAATGCTT
>JASDQU010241268.1:51966-63183 GCA_032191745.1 Picea mariana
TAGCTCCCCATGTCTAAATATCCTCTCCATCCTCTTGGCTGAAACTGTCCTGGGTGCTCCTGTCGACATACCTCTTAGAACAACCTTCTTCTCATCCTGATCTCTGAATCCCATTTCCAAGGTTTGGTAGTTGGTAGTGATTTTTCCAAGGTAATCATCCACTAAACTCCTAACACCACATCTGTGTCTGATAGGTCAACCACATAAAATGTGTCTCTCATTATGTAGTTGCCTAACTTCATCTCTAAGTTTGGAACTCTGTCTAGACACTCCACTGTGTGGCCATCTACTACCGCAACATCAAACCCCTCAAACTCCTCTGTCTGAAGTGCCTGTCTTGATACTAGTGAAGCATCAATGAAGTTGTGGGTGGCCCCACCATCTATCAAGGTGATTTCCCATTGCCCCTAGATAATCCCTCTGATACTGAGGGTATCATATGTGGGAACACCAGAAAGGGTCGCTATGACACCTCCCTTTGCCGGTTTCCTCCTGTTAGCCTATTCTGGCAGTTGTGGAACTACTGGAGTATGGGATCCTACCGATGTCGGTGATCTATGGGGAGGTTTCTCCTCTGCTGGTGCTGAATCCTCCTCTGAACTAGTGGATCCATTGTCCTACTCCTCCTCCTCACTGTCCACATTGTCTATTGCTACCTCAATATAATGAATCTCTCCCTTTCCCATGCACCTGTGGCCTGAGACCTAAGGATCTCTGCAGCTTAAGCAAAGATTTTTCCTCATAAGCTCTCACCTAGTCTCATCATCAAACTTCTCCTTGCCCTTCCATTCTCTCTGGAATGGATTCCTATCTGATGCAGGAGCATCACCAACAACAAGCGAGCGGGGGACAAACACCAACGCATTTTGGCACATGATGAATTGTTTGAAATGTTTTGAAGTTGGATATCCCAAACATAAATGAAACAATTAAGAAAGGGCATACTTGTAGATTGTAATTAGACCTTGAGCGTCTCGCTCTCGTCTGAAGGATTAAGAGGCATTTATGCTAGTAAATGTAAGTAGGTAGCTTTAAATTCTTAGATTAGACAGTTTTAGGAGTCGGAGGGAAAACATATATAGACACCCTCACTTGTATTATTGTAACATTAGCAGTATAAACAATCAAGAGAGCATAGAGAAGAAGAAGCATAAATCTATTTAGAAGAACCATGTACAGAAGTTCTGATATTAATATATGAAGCTTTGATCCAGACTCATGGTGTTCAAATACTTTCTATGTATGCATGATTGAATGCTATGCTCATGATTGTTTTACTCTTTCTATTATACATTTACTTGATGTGTGAATGTATGATTTCATGTTGAATGTCTGAAATCTGAAGAGGGGGAGAGTAAGGAATGAGTTTCAATTGTTTCTTTGTCTGAGCAAGAGTTTTCCTGCAAGGAGTGCAGTGAAATTGTTCACAAGGTGTGCGTTGACAAAAGTCAGAGTTCATCTTTGAAAGGTCAGGAGGGATAGCATTGTTCTCATTCTCGCAGAAGTGCAAGTTAAGCACAACAGCCGTGCAAGGAGTGCGCAGGCCGAGTGAAGTCTTAGAGTTACAACCTGAGGGATTTGTTGAAAGATTGTTGTCGCCTAGAAGTGCGCAGAGTCGAAGAATTCAATACTTGGAAGTATTGAAGAGTTTCCACAAGGAGTGCATGCAGGATGTCTTCTTGAAGACTCGAGTTGTGGAGAAAGCTCAGAAGGGATAGAGTCTTCGAAGCTGTCGAAGAGAATCTCAAGAGGGCTAGTGCCTTGAAGTGTTGTAAGAAGGCGCAACAACGTTTTTTTGCAGGTGGATAAGTTTTGTGAAAGAACACTTTGTTCATTTCTCAAGAATCGTCAAGGAGGAATTTGACGGTCGGAATTCTCCGTGGAGAATTTGCGAAGTTCCGAGAGCCGTCGGATCTTGTAGAGGATCAACAAGGATTACAGTGAGTGTTTTTCTAAGTGCAAGCTCAGGAGAAATCGGGTCGTAGGATCTGAGCCAACAAGGGTCGTTGGATCACTCGCGTGATCTCATTTCGTGGATTCACAAGTTGAAGGGTCAAAACCCTTGCATCAAGATTTGCGAGGTCGCGAAAGATGAAGTCCCAAAATAGAGAAAGAATCTGAGCCATCCGATTGAAAGAAGGGCACGTGTCGCAAGATCACCCATATCGAGGATTCAGACATCGGGAGTCAGAGAAGGAAGTCTCTTGACTTCGCGAGCGGTGAAGTCGCAAGAAGATCAAGACTGTCCATCTGAGGAGGACAAGTGGTAGAGATCAAAGGATCTCTCAAATTCGTAGGTTTGCAAGGTGAGAGCCCAGGAGTTGGGTGCTCTAAGTCGCGAGTGGCGAAGTCGCGAGGAGCAAAGACAACCGTTGGATCCAGGTCATGGGAGGATCGTTGGATTAGAACCTCATCGTGCATATTGCGCATTCAGAGGTTCGGAGGTTGGGAGGACCTTGTCTCGACATCAAAAGTCACGAAGTGTCGAGAGCCGAGGCACGAGTGTGGACACATGGAAAAACCACAAGGTGGGGCCCGTGTGATTGGCAAGTGAACACGCGTCACCTGGAGGAAGGAGTCAATACTCCATTGACTTCTCGCGTCTTTGGGATTCGTGAGACAAGAGCACGAGAGCTCGACATTGAATAATGCAAGGTCGTGAGTAGCGAGAACACGAGAGGGAAATTAAATATCGCTTCTCGGGGGTTCGTGAAGAGAAGGTGCCAAGATTGGACACTACAACTCATGAAGTGGCGAGTTGCAAGAAGTATGGAAGGAAGGTCAACCTTCACTGACTTTTAAGTCTCAGAGGTTTGCACGGGAAGAGCATGGAGATTTAACCCTTCAACTTGTGAAGGTGTGAGTAGCGAGAGGAGCTAGCGTTAAGCCTAGTTGGTGGTCGCGTGAAGAAGGCGTTGACAGAGGAAGAGCCATACCCGTATCAGCATCTCGAGTATCGCGAGATTGGAAAAGAAGAGTCGGGAGCCTCAACTCACGAACTCGCGAGTGGTGAGTTGTGACAAGCACCTTTTGAGTTAGGCCTTTGTCATAGTGCTGTGGTCGCATGGAGAAGTGGAGCTCACGCCTAGTGTTGTTCGCGCAGGGGAGCTTCCGAAAGGACTTGTGGATCGATAATTTGTGATTCCAGCAAGGAATCTAAAGAGCCAATTTGGCTCGAGGGAGCTAAATAATGATCCTGTGAGCAGATCTCTGCCCGGGGGCCGATAGGTCTGCATCAAGTGGTATCAGAGCTTGATTCTATTTGTATACTTTAGACAGGAAATGCGAGAAAGAAAATCTCAGCCATGCCGCTGAGAAGAAGAGACAGACAAACACTCGATCCACCAGAGGATAGGGAGATGTCAAGAGAAAGGGGTAGGCAGGTGCCAACTCCAGCCATAGAAAGAGATATACATGACCTACGTGCTAGAGTCGTGGACATGGAAATGAATTAGAGGCGCACAGCCGGTGCTAGGGATCTCAGTGATTCCGAAAGTGAAGATGAAGCTGGACATGAAGGAGAAGAAGTTGCAGCAGAAGATGCAGCAAATGAACGCCTGATTAGGGTTGTTGCAAGAATGGGTGCTAGAGTAAAAATGGATATTCTAGTATATGAAGGAAACCTGGATGTTGAAGAGCTTCTAGACTGGATTAGAGCTCTAGACACATATTTTGACTATGAAGATGTCGAGGAAGACAAAAAGGTCAAACATGTTGTCACAAGATTAAAAGGACATATAACATTGTGGTGGGATGAACTACAAGCTGACAGATGTTGCAAAGGCAAGTAGAAAATCAAGAGTTGGGATAAGATGATCGTGAATATGAAGGAAAAATTTATTCCCGGGGATTACCAAATTACACTGTTTCAGAGAATGCAAAATTTGAGACAGAAGTTGATGTCATTGAAGGAGTACACTAAAGAATTCTACAGGCTGAACATCATGGCAGGTCATCGGGAAAGTGATGATGAAAAGGTTGCCAGGTACATGAATGGTCTGAGATATGACATTCAGGATGAGATGAGTATGATGACCATCCGAACGGTGGAATATGCTTATCAGATGGCTCTGAAAGCTAAAGAGAATCTAAGCCAAAAGCAGGGTCAAAGAGGTCGAGGCAGAAGTCAAGCCAGAGGCAAATCAATTGCCCAAGATAGAAGTCAAAAACCCAAGGAAGAGTGGAAGAAACCTCAGACTCAAACTGAGAGAGGTGGAAGCTCACAGAGAGGGAAGCATACCGAACAGAGAGGTCAGTATGCTGATGGAAACATTTTTCCTCGTACCAAAGGTAGAGGAAGAGGAAGAGGTAGAGTGTTGAAATGCTTCACATGTGGAAAGGTCGGAAATAAATATTATGAGTGTCCAGATAGAAAGAAAGAGGGTGGTGAGACTCACATTGCAGAAGCAAAAAGAAGGAATTTTGAAGCAGAGGATGTTGAAGGCAGAAGATCGCTAATGATGCAAAAAGTTCTCTTAACGCCAGAGAAGGAGGTGGAGAGTTCGGTCCAAAGGAACAGACTTTTTGGACCGCTTGCAAGACCAAAGGCTGGGCATGCAAAGTCATCGCGGACAGTGGTAGCACAGATAATCTTGTTTCTACAGATATGGTAGAAAAGTTGGAGTTGGAGACTATTGAACATCCGAGTCCATACAGAGTTTCGTGGCTACAAAAAGGACATCAAGTAAATGTCACTAAACAATGTTTAGTTGAGTTTAAAATTGGTGGGTATAAAGATGAAATACTCTGTGATGTTATTCCCATGGATGTTTTTCATNTTGTAGCCACGAAACTCTGTATGTTATTCCCATGGATGTTTTTCATCTATTGCTAGGTAGATCATGGCAATATGATAGGAATGTGATTCATGATGGGAGGAAGAACACACACACCCTAGAGAAGAATGGGAGAACTCACATGTTGTTTCCAATTAAAGATAAAGAGGTGAAACCTGAAGTAAGCAACAATGTACTTCTCATGAGTGGGAAGGAACTTCTTACAGAGGTTAAGAAGAAGGAGGAACCACAATTCATTATGGTCAGGAAGCCTAAAATTGTTTTAACTAGTACAAGGGTAGATGATTTACCAGAAGAGGTTCAGAAACTGATGGAAGTTGCTGACATAGTAGTGGATGAACTACCTCATTCGTTGCCACCAATTAGAAGTGTAAGTCATCATATTGATCTCATACCTGGAGCTAGTTTTCCAAATAAAGCAGCATACAAATTGACACCACAGGAAAATGAAGAAGTCAAAAGACAGGTCCAGGATTTAATGGACAAAGGGTTGATTAGAGAAATCTTGAGTCCATGTGTTGTTCCAACAGTGCTCAGTCCGAAGAAAGACAGAGGCTGGAGGATGTGTACTGACTCGAGAGAAATCAACAAGATAACCATCAAGTATAGATTCCCATTGCCAAGAATGGATGATTTGATGGATTTCTTAAGTGGGGCCAAATTTTTTTCAAAAATTGATTTGAAAAGTGGTTATGACCAAATTCGTATGAGAGAAGGAGACGAATGGAAGACAACATTCAAAACCAATGAAGGGTTGTATGAATGGCTTGTCATGTCGTTTGGTATAACAAATGCGCCGAGCACTTTCATGAGGTTGATGAATGAAGTCCTGAAGGATTTCATCGGAAAATTTGTCATAGTATACCTTGATGACATACTAATTTTCAGTAAAGCAGAGGCAGAGCATTTGAAACATTTGGCTACAGTGATACGGAGGCTACAGGAAGAGAAGCTACTGATAAATATGAAGAAATCCTCATTCATGAAGACGGAGCTCATTTATTTGGGGTTTGTTATTTTTTCAGATAAGTTGAGGATGGATCCAGATAAGGTGGAGGTAATTAAGAATTGGCCATCGCCAAAGAGTATCTTTGAGGTTCGAAGTTTTCATGGATTGGCTAGTTTCTATAGGAAGTTCATCAGGAATTTCAATGGAATTAGTGCATAGATGATGGACACAGTGAAGAAAAGACATAAGTCTTTTCAATGGACAGAAGAGGTTGAGAAAAGTTTTAATTTGTTGAAAAGGAAAATCACGAAACAACCAATTTTGGTGTTGCCAGATTTTAAAAAGACATTTCAAGTAAAGTGTGATGCAAGTGGATTTGCAATAGGGGCAATCTTGAGCCAAGAAGACAGGTTGATAGCATACTTCAGCGAGAAGATGAATGAAACCAAAGTGAAATACTCCACGTATGGCAAGGAGTTCTATGCTATTATTCAGGCATTGGAGAAGTGGAGACACTATTTGATTCCTAAGGAGTTTGTCTTATACAGTGACAATCATGCTTTGCAATTTGTGACTCAACAGGAGAAGTTGAATCAAAGACATGTTAAATGGGTTGAATACATGCAAGACTTTACTTTTGTAATCAAGCATATTTTTGGAACTGCTAACAAAGTTGTTGATGCTTTGAGAAGGAAATGTTTGTCTTTGCAGGAGTTCAGAGTCAAAACATTGGGTTTTGATGATCTCAGGGACATGTACAGAGATGATCTAGATTTTAAAGAGGTGTATGAAGTAGCTGAGAATCCAATTCTTAGGGACAGAAGTCAATGGAGAGAATACATGATCCAGGAAGGATTATTGTTAAGGGTAATCAACTTTGTATTCCAAAATGCTCCATGAGGGAGAATCTGCTGAAGGAGAAACACAGTGGAGGATTGGCCAGACATTTCGGTCATGACAAGATGTTCTCAAAGTTAAATGAGTCATATTATTGGCCAGGAATGAGAGCATACGTCAAAATATTTACGGACAGATGTAGAATTTGTCAGCATTCAAAAGGAAAGAGGCAGAATGGAGGATTTTATCAACCGTTACCCATACCTGAGAGGCCGTGGGATGCAGTAAGCATGGACTTCATATTGGGGCTGCCAAGAACACAAAGAGGGTTTGACTCGATCTTTGTAGTGGTAGATAGATTTTCTAAGATGGAACACTTCATACTGTGTCAGAAAACCAGTGATGCAACTCACATTATGAATCTGTTTTTCAAAGAAGTCATTCAACTTCATGAATTACCAAGGAGCATAGTTTCGGATTGAGACACCAAGTTCATGGGACACTTTTGGAGAACCTTATGGAAAAATATGGGAACGAAATTTTCATTCAGTTCATCTTATCATCCTCAGATGGATGGACAGACAGAAGTTGTGAGCAGAAGTTTGGGAGACTTGCTGAGGAGCTTGGTGACAGAACATCACAGTCAGTGGGACAACATTCTGCCACAAGCGGAATTTGCTTACAACGACTCACTAAACAGAAGCATGGGGCAGAGTCCATTCCAAATTGTTTATGGGATGCAACCAAGAAGAGTTTTGGAATTGAGATATTCAGAACAAAATGAAACTAGAAGTGTTAGTGTAGAAGATTTTGCCAAAGCAATGAAGGAACTTCATAGCCAGGTGAAGGAGCGATTGAAAAAATCGAGCCAAGAGTATAAGCGTAGAGAAGATCAACATAGGAGACAAATTCAATTTGAGGTTGGTGATTTGATTCTGGCACATCTGAGAAAGGAAAGGTTCCTGAAGGGGACATATAACAAACTGAAGATGAAGAAGATCGGACCATGTAAGGTCTCGAAGAAATTTGGGGCAAATGCTTATGAGATTGAATTACCCGATGGGATCGAAATTTCTCTGATATTCAACATCTCATATTTATACCCTTACAAAGATGAGGAAGTAGAAGCAAGTAGTGAACAACCAGAGGTTCAGTGGACAAAACAGATGCTAGTTGCAGAGAAACCACAGATGGAAAGCATACTAGAAAAAAGAGTTAGAAAGAGGACCAGGAGAAGGGAATATTTTGAATACTTGGTCAAATGGAAGGGACACCCAATTGAAGATGCCAGATGGGAAAATGAAGCCGAAATCCAGAAGCATGGACAGACCGTGCGAGAGGTCATGGACGGGAGCCCATGAAAATTTTCAAGCGATGAAGTATGTTGCAGGAGCATCGCCAACAACAAGCGAGCGGGGGACAAACACCAATGCATTTTGGCACATGATGAATTGTTTGAAATGTTTTGAAGTTGGATAAGCCAAACATAAATGAAACAATTAAGAAATGACATACTTGTAGATTTTAATCATACCTTGAGCATCCCACTCTCGTCTGAAGGATTAAGAGGCATTTATGCTAGTAAATGTAAGTAGGTAGCTTTAAATTCTTAGTTTAGACAGTTTTAGGAGCCAGAGGGAAAACGGATATAGACACCCTCACTTGTATCATTGTAACATTAGTAGTATAATCAATCAAGAGAGCATAGAGAAGAAGAAGCAGAAATCTATGTAGAAGAACCATGTACAGAAGTTCTGAGATTAATATATGAATCTTTGATCCAGACTCATGGTGTTCAAATACTTTCTGTGTATGCATGATTGAATGCTATGATCATGATTGTTTTACTCTTTCTATTATACATTTGCTTGATGTGTGAATGTATGATTTCATGTTGAATGTCTGATATCTGAAGAGGGAAAGAGTAAGGAATGAGTTTCAATTGTTTCTCTATCTGAGCAAGAGTTTTCCTGCAAGGAGTGCAGTGAAATTGTTCGCAAGGTGTGTGTTGATAGAAGTCAGAGTTCATCTCTGAAAGCTCAGGAGGGATAACATTGTTCTCATTCTCACAGAAGTGCAAGTTAAGCATAGGAGCCGTGCAAGGAGTGCACAGGCCAAGTGAAGTCTCATAGTTACAACCTGAGGGAGTTGTTGAAAGACTGTTGTCACCTAGAAGTGCACAAAGTTGAAGAATTCAATACTTGGAAGTATTGAAGAGTTTCTGCAAGGAGTGCATGCGGGATGTCTTCTTGAAGACTCAAGTTGTGGAGAAAGATCAGAAGGGATAGAGTCTTCGAAGTTGTCGAAGAGAAGCTCAAGAGGGCTAGTGCCTTGAAGTGTTGTAAGAAGGCGCAACGACATTGTTTTGCAGGTGGATAAGTTTCGTGAAAGAACGCTTTGTTCATTTTGCAGGAATTGTCAAGGAGGAATTTGATGGTCAGAATTCTCTGTGGAGAATTATCGAAGTTTCGAGAGCCGTCGGATCTTGTAGAGGAGCAAGAAGGATTACGGTGAGTGTTTTTCTAAGTGCAAGCTCAGGAGAAATCAGGCCGTAGGATCTGAGCCAACAAGGGTCATTGGATCACTCGCGTGATCTCATTTCGTGGATTCGCGAGTTGAAGGGTCAAAACCCTTGCATCAAGAATCATGAGGTCACGAAAGACAAAGTCCTGAAATAGTGAAAGAATTTGAGCCTTCTGATTGGAAGAAGGACATGTGTCGCGAGATCACCCATATCGGGGATTCAGACATCAGAAGTCAGAGAAGGAATTCTCTTGACTTCATGAGTGGTGAAGTCGCGAGAAGATCGGGACTGTCCATCTAAGGAGGACAGGTGGAAAAGATTAAAGGATCTCACAAATTCAGAGGTTCGTAAGGTGAGAGCCCAGGAGTTGGGTGCTCCAAGTGGCAAGTGGTGAAGTCGCGAGGAGAAAAGACAGTCATTGGATCCAGGTCGCGGGAGGATCATTGGATCAGAACCTCATTGTGCGTATCATGCATTCGAAGGTTTGGAGGTTGGGAGGACCTCGTCTCGACATCAGAAGTCGCGAAGTGTTGAGAGCCGAGGCACGAGTGTGGACACGTGGCAGAACCACAAGGTGGGGCCCACGTGATTGGCAGGTGAACACGCATCACCTGGAGGAAGGAGTCAATACTCCATTGACTTCTCGCGTCTTGGGGATTCGCGAGATAAGAGCACGAGAGCTCGACATTGAAACATGCAAGGTCACGAGTAGCGAGAACACGAGAGGGAAATTAAATATCGCTTCTCAGGGGTTCGTGAAGAGAAGGTGCCAAGATTGGATGCTACAACTCGTGAAGTGGTGAGTTGCGAGATGTACAGAAGGAAGGTCAACCTTCGTTGACTTTTAAGTCTCAGAGGTTCGCACGAGAAGAGGACGGAGATTCAACCCTTCGACTTGCGAAGGTGCGAGTAGCGAGAGGAGCTAGCGTTAAGCCTAGTTGGTCGTCGTGTGAAGAAGGCGCTGACAGAGGAAGAGCCATACTTGTATCGGCATCTCGGGTATCGTGAGATTGAAAAAGAAGAGTCGGGAGCCTCGACTCACGAACTCGCGAGTAGAGATTTGTGACAAGCACCTTTTGAGTTAGGCCTTGGTCATAGTGTTGTGGTCGCACGGAGAAGTGGAGCTCGCGCCTAGTGTTGTTCGTGCAAGGGAGCTTCCAAAAGGACCTGTGGATCAATAATTTGTGATTCCAGCAAGGAATCTAAAGAGAAGATTCGGCTCGAGGGATCTAAAGAACGATCTTGTGAGCGGATCTCAGCCCGAGGGCCGATAGGTCTGTGTCACTATCTCGATCCCTCTGGGGCACAAATGGTTTGGAGAAATTTTTAGTCTTTAGCACTAAGTCTGCCAGATCTCGAGTGCCAAGGATGGAATCCTGCAAAGTCGGAGGCCTGTATGCCTTCACCCATCCTTTCAAAGGCTTTGTGAGTCCTTCTATGAATAGCATGATCAACCTGGGCTTTGATATATCTGTCACTGCCACGGCTACCCGCTGAAACTCTATGATGAACGCCTCTGATGTGCCAGTTTGTCTCAACTGGTCTAGATCCTTGAAGTGTATCTCAGGATCCTTCCTGTCAAACCTGTCCATGAGCCTATCTGTAAAATCCCTATAGGAGGTGATGTGACTATGACCCAATGTCACCAGTCCATGATACCACCACTCATGTGCACACCCTCCAAGTGTAAGGTCACAAAACGAATGGCCTTTGTCTCAGTCATATAGTTGAGTTTGTAATACATGTCTAGCTTCTTTACCCAAGCTCTAGCGGTGTATTTGGATGATCCGTCGAAAGAAGGGGTGGTGAGTTTCCCAACTTTTTGGATGAAATCGAGGTTATACCCCTGTTGCTATTGTGGTCCTCCCCTCTGCGGCTCTCTGGGGCGGCTCCTAAGTCTGGGTCCACAGTACTCGACTAAGGTCATGTCCTGATGGAAGTCATGACCCAATGCTATGTACTCCCTCCTATAATCTACAATGTCGTTAGCATGAGTGGGTGGCCTCTGTGGTATCAGTGGCGGTGCTGCTACCAGGGGTGCCCTCTGGAAACTGGGAAACAAGGGTCTGGGAATCCTACTCACAGAGGTGTATGTGTGGGAGGGTGACTGG
>JASDQU010241268.1:78379-116696 GCA_032191745.1 Picea mariana
TATTGGTATTATTAAGGATTCTATTTAAGTGAAAATAACTTTTTGATTATGGAATGAGATCTAAAATTAATCTAAGATAATAAATCATTCTATCTTATAATTATTTTGGTAAATAACATTATTACAAAAATTGATGATATACATAAAATTTTAACTTAACAAAATAGAGTTAGATATTATTTTTTTTTGGGATTAACTGCATAGAGTAAGTCATTAATTTATGACACATATCCATAACATATCCATAAGTGTTAATGGCAAGGATGAAGAAGTGAGTTTGAAACCAGAAACTTCTTCACTAGTGTGAACATCATCCAATGAATGAGTCCTTAAAAAAATGATATCTACTATACTTAAATAAAACAAGTTCATATGTATATGAAAATTGATCTTTATCTTTATCATTTTCCAAATTTTTTAATTTGAGAATATCTCGCTCGAGGGACTTTGTGGTCGAGAGAAGCAAATGCGTGCCAAACTCTAGCACAGCAAAGATTCTTGCGGCCAACTCGGGCGAATGTGTTATTTAATGTATTTTATTTTGGTAAAATACAAATTAAAAATTAAACTACGCAAGACTGCCATTCATTGTAGGGAAAGACGTTATATCGACATATTTGCGAGAATAGTGCCAAGGGTGTTACTCTCATGGGTTTTACATGTCCATTTGCGTGATGCTAAGGGTCTATCAGAATTATAAATGTTCTGGGAGCAAGTCACTTGAGGCTTTGATGTAAAAGTTGTTTTTGGATGAGGTATTTAAGTTTAGGGTTTTTTTTGTCATGGATTTATAGATTATGTAAACTGATTATATATTTTAATATAATGTTCAATTTTTTTGGAAAAAAATTACTAAAAATTTATAGAATAGAATAAAAGAAATAGGAAATAAGAATAGTTTTATTTTGTCATTATTTTTTAATAGTTAATATTTTATAAGATAAGAAATTAATTTTTTTTTATTGATATGAAATTGTGATTAATTTTTTTATAATTTAAATTTGTGTATAAGTAAACAAAATTTAAAAGAAGTTTAAATGTTATATAATTTGGATTTTTTTATATGATTATTATTAAATTTTAATTATATAATTTTTTATTGAATCACAATTTTTCATTATTAAAATAATATTTTTTAATATATAAATGAATTCCACATTTTTATTATGAAATTTATGATTATTAAAATATATTTTCTAATATATAAACTAATTGAATCAAAAGTTTTAATTGCAAAATCTCAATGATTATTAAAAATATATTTTCTAATATATGAATGATTCAATGTTTTTATTGTGAAATCTCAATTGATATTTAAAAATTTTATTTTTTAAAAAAATTGTTTAAAAATCTAAATATTTAAAAAAAAAATTATTAGAAAAGTTCACAAGAAAAAGTCCAAATTCTCATTATACATAAATGTAAATCATGATCCAACTATGTCCATAGCAAAACAATTTAAATAGATTTCTCAAAAAACATGTTTTTTTGGGTTTTTAGGACACGGTCTCCATAACAACTACAATTGTAAAATAATATACTGACAAAAACAAAAAACTATTGCATTTGGATAAAATTTATGGGGTTGTTTAATTGTTTTAAGAATTTTTTTTTTTTTTTTTTAATATGAATTTAAATTATTATTTTTTTAGTTTAAAATTTATTTTTTAATATAAAAATAGATTCAATATGATGTAAACTTATGAAACACTCTATATAGAAAGGAGTGGGTTAACTAGGGAATAATCTTTTCTTGGGAGTTATTTTTCTGGTAGGTTTTCAGGTGACTTGATCAATTTTCTGAGCATCTGGGTTGGTTTAAAATGGGGAGAAACCCTTGACATAAAAGTCCAAAATACATGAAACATTAATCTATGCAAAACTCATGAAATTTGGCAGGATTCAGACTCATTTTTTAACTTGAAAAGTGAAAATTTGAAAAAAAGATTACTCCAAAATTAACTTAATCACTCAAAAAAATTACTCCAAAATTAACTTAATCACTCAAATCTATAAATATAGGCTGATTTCCGAAAATGCAACAAAAAAATATTCCAAAAAGAGTAATTTAATTTATCCTATTCCTGCTTCGATAGTTCGGTCAAAAAGAGAAAGCGGTAAGGAAATTTCCAAATGCCAACCGTGAACTTAGAGTGCGGCATCATACGTCAGGGTTTGACTTCTACAGGTGAGAGTTCATCAACTTGACGGCAACTCGGATCATGGGCGTAAGCTAAAACCCCAAACGAAACCGACCTTTGCCGGCCGTCCTTTCACGGCGTCCGGACTCCCGTCTCCCATCCGACTCCCGTCGCCCATCATCTCTGCCCTCCGGCCGCCTACCCGTCCATACGCCGCCCACCCCATCCCATCTACCACCTCCGCCCATCTACCATACATCATCCATGCCCATGCCCTCCGGCCCATCTACCACCATCCATATCCACGCCCATTATGCACATCCATTCAAATCCAACGCCCGCTCAATTCACCATCTACCATTTCCGCTAATTAATTTATCGTTTGAAGATTGCGCTTCAGACTGCGCAGCAGGGCTTAGATATAGCCATTTTTGAAAAGGGGCAGAGCGTGTTTTCTCTGGCCAAGAATTAAACAATGGGCATGGATGATGTATGGTAGATGGGCGGAGGTGGTAGAGGGGATGGGGCGGGCGGCGTATGGACGGGTAGGCGGCCGGAGGGCAGAGATGATCGGCGACGGGAGTCCGGACGCCGTGAAAGGACGGCCGGCAAAGGTCGGTTTCGTTTGGCCTTTAGCCTACGCCCGGACCATGGGCCAGCTCCAATGCACGGCTTTTAATGTGTGCATTCATGCCATTCAGCAATTGTTTCTTGTGAATATCTTTCTCTCTCCGGCGTCTGTCCGCGTTAATCTGTTTATCGAATTTAATCCAGCAGACATATTCGTTCTGTTGAACCTATATTTGTCTGTATCCAATATTTTTTCAAAGTTCTGTAACTTGTTTCGATTTGGTCGGCTCTCACCATGCTGAAAGCGGGTAAGATTGGGAATCATGAACCGGGGGTTTTTCTGGTGTATATCTTGATAATCTGGATGAGTCCCAACATCATCCCGAGTGTTGCAGGGGCCATAACTGGCTGTCCGAAGTGTGGCAATACTTCTGTTCCATACCCTTTTAGCACCAAAGATGGCTGCGGTGTCTCTGATTACAGAATCTACTGTAATGCAGCCAACGACCTGGAATTCAAATCGGTCAATGGGAGCTCTTATAAAATCCTTAGTATCAATCCAGCTACCATGAGGCTGGTTATTGAACCTTCGCCTCTGATTAACGATTCTTGCCAGACTGAAGACATGAATAACCAGGGACTGCAGTTGAATCAGAGCCTACCTTTCAATATAACGAGTACCAACACGATTATGCTTTTGAATTGCGATCCTATACTACTGACATCCCCAGTGAATTGCAGCTCAAGCAGTTCGTGCCATACATATATTAATGATACCGGGGCAGCCATGGCATGCAGAAATGATAGTATCTGCTGCACATTTACAGCGGGTAGTTCTACCACTGCTAGAGCAATACGGGTACACTCCGGTGGGTGCAGGGCTTACACGAGTGTCCTCAATTTCAACCGGGCGTTGCCTGCGAGTCAGTGGAGCTATGGAGTGGAGATACACTGGGCTGCACCGCTAGAGCCTTCCTGTAAAACTCAGGTAGATTGTGACCAGAATTCTGCTTGCTCGCCTGATCCAGAGGATTCTGGTACATCCAGATGTCTCTGTATTGGAGACTATATTTGGGATCCTGTACAAGGAAACTGCACAAAAAGTAAGTGGGTCAAACTGCAGCTATGGTTTTTCTAATAAATTCAACCGTTTCTATTCAATTGGGCTTAATTTGGTAAAATTTTCGCTCTTCAGATGTATCCGTCTGTATTGATCCTAACGGTTGTGGAAATAGTAATCGGGGGGCTCTGATTGGAGGTCAGTATTGATATCTCAGATCTTCATATACAATCCTAGAATATAATAGTTTCTTTCTATTAATATCATTATAACATATAAATCGGCTCGCTGGAATATAAGTTCACACGTTTACATAATGCAATCGTCCATCTCTGCAAATTTTTTCCCAAATTTAATTCGATTGTGAGTTCGGTTATAACCATTGACTTTGCTGTTCGCCAGTCCAGGGTATATGGTATTTTAGGAAATTCTTATGTACAAAGAAATTTCTTCGTCCACGCTATGCAGGTCTTGTTGCAGGAATGAGTGTAGCCATTGCAGTAGCAGTACTTGCGATAATCCTATACAGAAGAAAAAGGCTCCAGATGCAGACTCAAGCTCGACTGATGAAGGAGAGGGCGGACATATTATCAACAAACAGCGGAGGAAAGTCCGCCGAACTCTTCACCAGCAAAGAGATGAAAAGGGCGACAAACGGATTTGCAAAGGACCGAGTGCTCGGCATCGGGGGTTTTGGAGAAGTTTACAAAGGAATACTCAGAGACGGCACTTTTGTCGCGGTTAAAACTGCCAAAGTGGGTAATATCAAAGGAATCGAGCAGGTTCTGAACGAGGTTCGGATACTATCTCAGGTGAACCACAGAAATTTGGTCCGATTGTTGGGCTGCTGTGTTGATGCGGAGGAACCCCTCCTGGTCTATGAGTACATTCCCAACGGGACCTTATTCGATCGTCTCCACATGACCTACGGAGGAAAGTTCCTCGACTGGAGAACGCGGTTGAATATTGCTCTCCACACTGCGGAAGCACTGGCTTATCTCCATTCCTCTGCCTTCCCTCCAATATATCACAGAGATGTCAAGTCTACAAACATTTTACTTGACGATAAATTGAATGCCAAGGTTTCAGATTTTGGGCTATCCCGTCTAGCAGAGACGGACCTGTCTCACATCTCCACATGCGCTCAAGGGACGCTCGGGTATTTGGATCCCGAGTATTATAGAAATTACCAGCTCACTGATAAAAGTGATGTGTATAGTTTCGGTGTAGTTTTGCTGGAACTGGTGACATCACAGAAGACCATTGATTTCGACAGGGATTCTGATGATGTGAATCTGGCTGTGTATGTGTGTAATAAATCGGAACAAGGAAGGATCATGGATGTTGTCGACCCTCGATTGAAGGAAAACGCTTCGCAAGTTGTTCTGGAAACCATGAAAGCAGTGGCGTTTTTAGCAATGACTTGTTTGCAGGAGAGGAGGCAACAGAGGCCCACCATGAAGGAAGTCACAGAGGAATTGCATTATCTCATGAGCATTGAGACTTCGGGAATTGTAGCTGAAGATACAACGATAAGCGAAGAATCTGGGCTGCTCCTTGGCTTTAAATCGTAACGGTCCAATGCATCTCATTGGTTATAAGTCTTTCAGTGGATTGTATATTCTTTGAAATTCATCTGTTAAACATCATTGCACAGTTCAGAGATCTCACCGTGCGAATTTGCCAGGAAAGTGCGCCCCAGAAGAGCTACGCGTACGCGCATATGAAACGTCCGCAAATGGTCAGCGTGACAGAGCTAGGGAAGATGGATGCTCACAATAAAGGAGTAGGCGAGTAGGCTAAGTAGAGAGCAATTTTTCCTGTTAATTTTGTTTTTTTTTTTCGTAAAAAATTGAACTTGAATCTCGTTCAAATTTTCAGGGGTGGTATGAGTTTTTCATGGATCAAAGTTTCATACATTTCAGAACTTTAATTTATGAGTTTTTTTTTATTTTAAATTAACTCGGATATTCAGAAAATCCATTAGAATTTTGAATTGTCATATTCTAAAAGTTTAGGTTGTAAATTTTACTCTTTTTTTTCACTTTTTCAAACAAGTTTTATCCAAAATTTTGTAAGAAATTTAGAAAATTAAAGATTTTAGTAATTGAAATTACATATTTTCAATGTTTAAGAATATTTAAAAAAGCTATTTAAATAATTTTAATATTTAAAAAAACTATTTAAATAAATAAAATAAAATTGTGATTTAATCAACAATTATGTTATCAAGATAGAATAATAATTATCTAAAAAATTTAAACTAGGCTAATATTTGAAATATATCACAAACCATCATATAGCATTTACTAGTGCATGCTACGGGATTATATCATAATTAGCACATCCACATGCATAGTGGATGGTGAAAGCAGAAAGGGATCATCATTCCATAACTATAACTATCTCTGAGTTACTGTATTATGTTAGTGAACGTTGATAGGTATCACCGTTTCATAACATTGTATTTAATGGTCAAAGTAGTTTTATGTAGATAAAATGTATTTCAAGTTTCAAATAAATAAAAAACAATCATATAAAAAACACAGTAAAGTAGAAATCATCATCCCTTAGGATCATGTATTAAGCTATGATTAGGGTTCAACAACGTACTGCCACAGAGATAAAATATGTTTCAGCTTCTACATAAGCACCAGCGTAACCCTATATAAAACACAGTAAAACCATATATAAAAGACAGTAAAAAGCCTCACAGTAAAAGTTGAGTTAATTCAAAGTCACGACCATTAGTTTGTGATTAATGGCGTACTCGGACACCATTATTAATAAAAATAAATTTCTGCCTGCTCGTCCATTTCTGTTTAAGAAAACTATATTGAAAAACACAGAACCCTTTATTTCTTAAATGTCTATGATTGATTTTCAAGTAGTGGCGTAACTGGAGTTGGAGCCTTATTCAAGTAGAAGAAATTTAGTAAGCAGTTTACTGATAGGCCTAAGAATGGGCTCGAAGACCACCTCACATGGATCCAAGAGATTTTACTTCAAATTCTTCACAATGTTATGAGAAAATTTAAAGTATTTCGATTCAGGCAAACTCAATGCTAAGGCACATTAGCATGCCACCTCCAAATGGGACAAAAGTGTAAAAAGGTCTGGATCGAATTTATCCGAATCATTGAAATATTTTGATTTCCAAGTGAAATTCACATTCCAATAAACCTGCATGTACTTATAATAAACATCTTTGTCACTGATTGGTTATCAGAATTATTGAAATATTTTGATTTTCAATGATTGGAATTCACATTCCAATAAACCTGCATGCACCTATAATAAACGTCTTTGTCACTGATTAGTTTATCAGCCAACCATAGTAAAATTGATGACCATGTATTTATTAATTGTAAACTAAAATAATTGTGCACATTCAACAAAGAAATCTACTGTTACCAAAAGAAACAATTTCCTTCAATCTCAAATGATGTGGTTGGACTACTAAAGTGAAAAAAAATTTAAAAGGAAAATGTCACAGTGCATAGGAAGAAGAAAAAGAAACCTAAGCTGGAAACATGTATGTAATATAAACCCCAATTCTCATAAATTCATAAACCTTAAACTTGAGTATGTAATATATAAACCCTAATTCTCATCAATGTAACATAAACCTTAATTATTGTGTATTTTTCAATATAGAATATTATTTATTTAAGATGCTCTTATACTTTTTTCACTATTATTTTATCAGGTATTGTTAGACAAGCATATATAAAGATAAGCGTGGATTGCATTTATTAAATGATATGATACATTGATATATACATTGATGTGACCTTTGGATTCAACTTCCAAGGTCTCTTGGACTCCCCTAATGGATTACGTTTCCAACATTCCCCTCCTTAATCCAAAGGGGTGTATATGAGGCCAAGGTGAGAGTTGATGTCTCATACTAAATGGTGGTTTAAGGTTGACCACAAACTCATCTGGTGGTTTTAGGATGACCACAAACCAATCTGGTGGTTTCGGGATGACCACAAACCAAATGTCTAGGAGAAGCTGATGTCTTCTACTAAATGGCATGGTTTTAAGTTGACCATAAACTAATCTGGTGGTTTTAGGATGACCACAAACCAATCTGGTGGTTTCGGGATGACCACAAACCAAATGTCTAGCAAAAGCTGATGTCTTCTACTAAATGGCATGGTTTTAAGTTGACCATAAACTAACAAGAGCTCAAGGCTCAACAATCTGAAAATATAACAAGCAGAACTTCATGTCTTCTGCTCAATTGGTGGTTTTAAGATGACCACAAACTACCAGACCTATAAGATCAGTATCGTGCTCTAATACCAATGTTAGACAAGCATATATAAAGATAAGCGTGGATTGCATTTATTAAATGATATGATACATTGATATATACATTGATGTGACCTTTGGATTCAACTTCCAAGGTCTCTTGGACTCCCTATGATCGTTACATGAACTTGACTGTTCATTTTCCATAAATTTCGTAACCCTAATGGATTACGTTTCCAACATGTATCTTATAATTCTTTTACTGTTTGGGTAAAGCATGTGATGTACTAATAGCATTAGCAGGTGCTGCACCAATAGCATTATTTTTATCAGGTATCTTAAAATTAAAATTTACATTATTTTTTTAATCAGCTTTCTTAAAATTTTCTTAATGGATATATTCTAGACTTTCAGAATTAGCACTGATTACATCTCATTCTTTTTCCTACCCATACTACTTTTATATTTCTGTAAATTTCATCAGTCTCGCCTCTTAGCTAACAATAACTGTAATAAATCAACTACACTCATCCTACTTTTATTTATTTTAAATTCTATTAAACTATTTATTTGAAACTCATTTATCTAACATATACCATTAATACTCATTTAATACAATCATCCCTTTTAATACACAACTTCCTTGTATTCATACATTCCCAGACATATAGACATAAATATTTATCCAATATATTCTATAAAGATTCTACAATTTGTTAGGATGCGAACTAACAATAACACAGTTGATAACAAAGTTCATAGAATGTGCAGTAATCACAATATAGCATTTATAATCCTTTTAAATTTCAAATGCATTTCATAGATCACAATCAATAAACAATGTAACCCAGAACTAATAATGAATAAACAATGAAACCCAGAATGAATAAACAATGAAACCCAGAACTAATAATGAATAAACAATGAAGCCCAGAATTACCATTGTAGCTTTAATTGAAACGCTAACATTGATCAATAAACATACTTCATCTGAATAAATTCCATGTCTTTACCCAGACAAACCAGTGGGCCACTACCAAGGAAGACTGCGAACTTGAATCTACGGAACGAAAAGACCATCTTTGTTCAGTCATCTTTTTTTCACTCACCTTTCTAGCTTGAATGAGTAACTAGCACAGCCGCAAAGTGGCTGGTGAACGCACATAGAGATGAGGAAATCTAAAAGTTAATTTCAAATGTGGTAATTCCAAAGGTTAATCAGTTAAACGTGGCAATCATATGGTGGTACAGTAATTTCTTAATATGATTAGGTAAATGTTAAAAAGTAAACAGGTTAACTGATGCATTCAAAAATACAAGGAAGTTATGAAGAGTAAATCACATTCATTGATTTGGGAGGACGACTAAGAATATACCAGCATCTTCAATGCTAGCCATCAGTTTAAAATTTTAGATTAAAAGGTGATTAATTGTGCCCATCTCCAATAGGTATACGCCTTTCGGCGTAAAAATATGGCGCATGAAACGTTACCACTTTGCAGATGAAACGTTACCACACCTAGGTGAAAAGTTACATGATAAAAATACGACATTCCACGCACTAATGAAATGAAATGTGGTCATAAAATGAAAAGTGGAATTACTTACACTGGTAAATTGGTAAATATTAAATGGCTGCCTTCCACATTTATATCTCTCCACTCTGTAACAAAACCTTAATCTTTATTAATCATTCAGATGTGGCAATCAACTAGCCACCATAGTAAATTTTAAATATGATCAAGTAAAAGTAAAAAAATAAACATGTAAATGGATGCCTTTATAATAGTGAGGAAGTTAGTGGTTGAAATCACAACCATTGATTTATTGGGACGACTAAGAACATTCCATTAATATTTAATCTTGTCCATACAAAACTGATTAAACATTAAAAACCTAATGTGCCCATTATCAATAGGTGTACGCCTTTCTACGTAAATATGATATGGTCGTCTATTTTGTAATATTTGACTGATCTACTTTATTTTTAGGAACCCTAAAAACAAAACATTCTTGGAAGGTGCATACTTTTTCACCATTCACGGGAGTACAGTATGGATAATGACAACTTGCTAGGAACAATTATGCAACAAAAATATATTCGAAAAAGTAATAAAAAAAGGAGTGGGCTAACTAAGGAGCAATCTTCTCTCTCGAGTTACTTTTTCAGCAAGTTTTTTAGCGATGCAGTTTTGAATTTTAGATCCATCTAGAAGTATGATAGATTTTCTGAGCATTTGGGTTGGTTTAAAATGGGGAAATCTGGCCAGATTTAGGCCCATTTTTATTCAATTTTTTTTGCAGTAGTCTAAATGTTCCATCTTTTGGGGGTTTTCTGGTCACTTTTTCCGTTTCAGTTTGCCCGAAATCCGGTGATGAATGGTTGGATCTGCAGATTTGAGTGCCTAAATTTATATAATCCGAGTGCCCCAGGGGTTTTTAAGCATGCCGAATCCATTTATGCATTCATAAAGACAATTTAAACAACAAAAAATAGAGATTTTGTCCAAATTTACATAGCCGGAATCCGACCAATTCCTGCCAGAAAACCCAAAAGGTAGAACGTTTGGCCAGCGCCATTTTTTTTGGATGGGCGTATAGTATATGAATAAATAATAGAGAGCGGTTACTGAAGGATAGACATAATTTTAAGCTTTATAGATGTAAGGAAAAAAAACTGTTTTTTTTTGTCTGTACAAAGAAGATGTAATATTTTGGAGACAATATTATAGAGCTTCCTAGCTCTGTTGGTTTGTTATATGACATTTTGTAATCAATGACTGTAATGAAACATCTAGTGATCACTTAATAGTTATACTTTCTAATATAAGTCTTTTTTCTTATGAAAAAAAAATAGTAGAGAATTTATTGAAAAAAAAATTAACATTTTTCTTTATTGGTAGTAGGGGAATCAATATGTAAGAATATGAAAAGTTGAGGTATAAATGATGTTTTATTGTTATGTTTTGGATAGGAAAAGGAGGGTCGATGTTTCAAGAACATTTTACATCTTTACAATAAGGCTATATGTATGGAAATAAATGAGAATAAGTCTGCAATTTATACAGAAGGTATTTAGGATATGGGTATTAAAGTATGTTTTCCTTTTCAACCCTTGGACATGTCAAAAGGGGTTAAATATCTCTGCTTTACTCTTAACCCTAAGTGCGATGGAAAGGCATGTTGGTATTGTCTATTGCCTAAAATTGAAAAACAAATCTCTTTTTGGTGCAATAGGTGATTCCTTAGGGGAGGTAGATTGGCTTTGATAAAGGCAGTGCTAGAATCTATTCTAGTATACCGACACACCTAGATCATATACCAAAAGGTATTCTCGAAAAAATCAGAAAGTTTTTGGGCCACCAAGAAGGACATCCACCTTCCTTCGCCAATTAGTAGGAGAGATTTAGTATATTGTCAGTAATTACTATTCTAATTTTCCCTCACTAATCCAATTGAGCAAAGCGTTTCCAAATAAATAATTAGCCTGTTAATTTCGTCGGGCAGTTAATTAATAAAAAGCGAAATAATGCTTTTTAGCCAGAAATAAAAGCAACAAGTCTCTTGTTGTTGCTATAAACAAAAAATCACATAGTTTGATAAAAAGGGTGTCTTCTTGCTGAAATACAATCAATAGTCATTTACTTCTTACTTCCAATGGTTTTTCTCTTCATTCTCTACGTATTATGTATTGTGCAACATTTTATTCTTGTGTGATAGTCTATTATGTTGTTGCGTTTTCAATTTTGCATATAGAATTGTGGATGAATTGGTATCAGAGCCTGGATCCAAGCTAGTTTCTTCTCAATCAAGGATTTCAAAAAAGAGGCCATCCAACAATTTTTTTTTCCAGAGCTAGACGTCCTTCTCAGGACTTCCAGTATGCTCTCCTCGGGGCTTCCAACACATTGATATTTCACCATTCTCCACACACCCTCTTCAGGGTACCATGTGCCTTCTCAGTGCGCTCAGGAGTTTAGTGATTCTAAGCGTAGCATACAATGACATATCGACATACATGGTGAATGAAAATTATGCCATCGCAAAGAGATCCATCTACAGAGGATTCTGCATCCACTGCCACGACTCTAATTTATGATTTAACGATGGCTCTCCAGGGGCTACTCTGTATGCAACAACATAGAGATGCAACACCCATGTAGCTCGATACACATTTCCAATTATCAAAGTTTGTGGGCCAACTGAATGGAAAGAATGGTGACCCTTGGATTCATAATATTTACACATACTTCCATACATGTCCTGAGATGACAGAAGACATGAAGCTTCAGATCGTCAGTCTACAACTCGAGGGAATTGCGCAGACATGGTGGGACACTCAGTTGGAGCATTATTCCTGGGTCATGGAAAGAGGCGACACGGTTGAGACATAGACACCACACATTATGACGTGGGATGGATTGTGTCAGGCTCTCAAAGAGCGCTTCTACCCACCGAGCTATCGCTAGAAACCTCCTCGCTAGATGGTTGTAGATATGGAAACATGCCAATCAGTCCATCCAAGGATACATCAACATATTTTTCAAGTTGCGCATCTAGCTGCATATTGGTGACCTAGAAGAGGTATTATTCATCAAATTCAATTATGGTTTATTAATGCATCTTTGTCATGAAGTTGATTTGTTTGAGAGTTCTTCCTTGGACAAGGCCTTTCTTTGGACCTTGGTCATCAAGCGTAAAGTGGCTCCTCATATCCGCTCACCCCAACCCGGATATGACCTTTCTACTACTATCCCTTTTGTTACACCTCAAAATTACTCACTTCGCAAGTGTCGTCATTAGTGTCGCAAGTGTCACATCTTGACCGCAAGTGTATAAGTGTTGATGACATCATACTGCCTTCTTGCCTATGTCATGCCTCCATCAACATGACAGGGACACTTAGGACAACTCAAAGATTAGTTGTGAAGAGGAGGAATCAGTCTACTAGAAATACAAGTCTCTTGCTATTGGAAGAACCACTAAAAATTGAGTTTCAGAGAGGAGCGCTCCCCTATACATTGTCAGGGGGTGCTATAACACTCTGTCCACCCTTTTGGGGGAGCGTTATAACACCAACGCTTGATTTCCTTCTCTTGGGGAGTGCTATAATGCTCTGATGCCCCTTTTGGAGGAGCGCTACCTATTCTAGGCGAACATTGGTTTGTTGAGAAGAATGAGGGAAAGATCCCCTCATTATCTGAAGGCAGCTAATCTCAGTAGAGTAGGAAGTTGTTTGTACTTTTGTTTGTCTACAGGGCTTATCGAGGAGTTCAAGATTGGAGCTCAACTCGGACCGTGCAGGGACAAACACCGGTAAAAGGTACTTCTTTTCTACTTCCTCCTCACACATTAGTTTATCTTGAACTAAAAGGAAGTCAGTGTCCATGATAAGCATCTTCTGTCTTAAGAGTTAAGAGTCTAGCTCTCAAGAGGAGATCTACCTGTTCGCAGGGAGATTTTCCTACAACAGAAATTGGCGACTCCATTGGGGATCGAATCAAAACTTCCAGTTTTGGTTTTCCTCACAGACCTTGTCTTACCCTTTGTTCTTTTCAGAACTTGTTCATGCTGATTGAATCCTTACCGCATCACATTCATCTTGATTGCCAAAGTTTGACTGAAATTTTGGATTTTTTGGACAATTTTGTGAGCTGTGGAAGCCCAACTCTTCCCTACCTTGTTATCAGGGCGCCAATGATCCCTGAAGGCCTTAGATAGAGCATTATCATGCCTTAGTTCCCCTTACACCAGAGCACCAACCTCTCTTTGCAAAAAACCCTTTCCAGAATTGTCTTTTCTGAAGACTAGTCTTTGTTTTTTCACTTGCTGAGCTTCTTTGTGATTCAATGCTTCTTCCCATTGACCTTTGACATCCTTCCTTCTGAGAAATAAGCACTTTGCTATTCAGATTTGGTGTCCTTCTTCCTTATTTTGAGTTTTTCTACTGTTGAGAACTTGGAATCAATCCACTGCTTTCTTCTCTCTTATTTGATTGAGCGGGAACTCTGGTGAAGGGCATCATAAATCTGTGAATCATCTCATTTGGTTTTTTGAGGTCATTGTTCTTAAACATCTCTCTTTTGTGTGAATTGTTTGATTTTCTTTGTTATCTTTTGTTTTCTTTTGCTTCTTGTTTCAATCATAGCAAGAGGGTGTGTTGTTTGTGCGAAATTTGCTTATGCTTGTCCGAATCTCCTTGATCTGAAAGGGTAGTTGGCAGAAGAAGTTTTTATATTGAATTAATCTTCATTTGCATACAAACGAAAAAAATACATCTTAGTGATTGGTTTGAATATTAGAAGGCGTTTCTGACATGTTTTAGCATTGCATTGGATTCGATTGAGAACCAATTGATTGAGGACATTCCATATTAGTGTTTGATAGTGAAAATGACTCTTTCTCTTTCTCTTAAATAGGCGTTCATTGAAAAGAAACTATTGCTTATCATCTTTCATGCATTTTTTGGGAATTTGAGTCATCATTCCATTAGTTTCACTTTCATACGCCCTTTGAGTAAAGAACAACTGTAAAATGAATGCTAATTAAAAATTATCTAGAACACTTTTGTTTTTAGGATCTTCCACCAACAATACACTAGGGTTAACACTTTGGATTAGGCTATGAGTACAACTCTGCAAAGTTTTCAAAACAAACATTAGCATCTTAATCTAGGGAGAGTCAAATCCAATTGTCGCATTAGTTTTCTGGGACCCCCCTCTCACACAGGGGTTACGCACAAGGTTGCATTCGGGTGAATTACAGAGATTATCCCTCTGTGGTTCAACTGTTTGTAGTGGTCGGATAGTATATTGGGGGTCACTTGGAGGTATACCCACAATTATGTCTATGATCCTCTCGGGTTGATTTCGGACTTGTTATCCTACCCATACGTTTTGGATCGGACTGTCGACTATACCCGCCCAGGGACTCACTGTGAATTGGTGTCTTTAGTTTCCATAATCTTTAGGTACTTACACAAGGTGACAGTGAAGGGAAGTCTCACTATACTTGGAATAGACATTGGTCAAACTTGCTCGGGCTCCTTGGAGGGTAAATCCACAATTACTGCATGGAAGCTTGCACCAAGGTGAAAGTCCGTTAAGCAGGTCACCATTGTAACTATTCCACCATATCCTAGCCCCTTCTCGACTTGATCACACGACGTTGGATTTCATCACCAACTAGTATGATCATCGAAAGAAGTTTTGTTTGCTTGGTTGATTCCTATATTTTATTAGCGTATGTCATTCGTTCGTGAATTTTTCATAGGCGTCTTGGAACTCACTTCTCAAAAACACCATGGATTGTGTGGAGTCCTGATAGTATTTTTCCAAACGATGCAGATGCTCCAACTCCTTTAGCGTAGTGGCTAAATCCTCTTCATATTTTCTTGCTCTATCTAGGGTGGCATCTGTGATAGCCATCCCTGCACCGATAAGCTTAGACGTCTTGACGTGCTCTATGCTGATCAAATTTTTCTTTGTGGTGATGAGGATCGAATTGTCCAACATAAGCCTCCTCTTCTTAATGGTTCTCTTCATGATGGATTTCCTCTTTCAGTCCTAGGATATTGCTTGTATATCTGTGAACTCATCAACAGGTTGAGGGATTTGTTGTTCTCCCCAAGTTAGAGTATTTCCCAGGCTCCCAACTGTATATATTTGTTCTAGGCTAGGTTATTGAACCTTTTATATATGTCTCGATGGCTCGACTTCCGGTTGTTTCTCATCGACTGGTAAGGCATCGACCAAAACTGAGGAACCAGGGGCAGGTTCAGTACTTACTTGATAATCAATTGTTGAAATGTCGATTTCCTATTTTGGAATATATTCTTCCTGTCCGATCGATACTAGCTCATCCCTTGAGCTATCCATTGGGGTTCCCGGTATGTCATGTGGCTCAGCATCTAAGGAATTTATACCTCATGCTCGCTCTGCGGACGGATCTGAACCAAAGCATTAGGACCTGGGGTAGATGCTCTCTCAGGTTATTTCTCCTCTGTAATATGCACTAGATTCACCAAGGACACCTCCAAACTCTCCTCATCATTGTAGATGGTTATCAAATTGAACAAGGTATTTGGTACACTTGTTCTCCCTGATGTCCTCACTATATTGGGCTGGGTTGAAATTTACCTTGGTGATCTAATCTATGGTGGTGGAACTTCAGGGTTTTTTGACCTAGTGATTTCTTCAAGTTGCATTAACTCTAGTCCACTTGGTTCTCCTCGGCTTTTGATTGGGTCATCAGCGGGAATCCTAGTCATTTCTATCAGATCAGGGTCATTTTGCAATTGATCAATGATTCTCTGTGCCCCTTCTAGCAAGAGTAATTCCCTTCTCTGTGCCTCTGTCGTATCTATCTCTCTGATTTCTTCCCTGGCTTTGAGGGCCTCTTGAGCTGACTGATCTATTGTTTCCACATGTTCATCTATGATCATGGCCTTGAAACTGGTCATATTTGGGCTAGCCATTCTCTGTACCACCTCGCCCCAGTCCTGGGTGCACTCTATAAAAATTTAATTAGTCATATAGTCGACAGATAAGATCCATCAAATATATGTATGGCTTCCTCAGGTTAACACACCCATACTAGCCATTGATATGATTAGTGAACTTCTTGTCCTCCTCCCACCATGAGACCATAAATTGGTTGGTGTCATGGAATTCATAGAACTTCACCACAAAGTCCATGTTTAGTCATTCCTATGGGTCCTTGCGATTTTAGTATTCCTGGATTTCTGTTGGGAGGAAATATTTTACACACCCTCCATTATCATCATTGATCAAGCACTTCTGTCCATCCATATGGTTAATTATCCATTTCAAAACCTCTATGCAAGGGAGAACCGGGGTTCTGCTGGCCACCATGTGTAGGTACGACCGTCAGATGTTTGGGAACACCTGGTTGTTGAGCGACCTTACGTTTGGGTCGCTGTGTGGGATATACTCTAGGTATTATTCTCGACTAATTCTTTTGAAGAGGTCCCCCCACTGTGGGAGAATTACTTTGGATCTGGTGCTTTCTTCTGTATCACCGAAGGCCAGAGGTTGGACAAAATCTTTCTTTGTTGATGTTTTAATGAAAAGATCTACCTTGGGAGGATACTCCATCTGTCTCTCGGTCCTCGGAGAAGAACCTTCACTTGTTTTAGCTTGGGTTCCCTTGGCGAGCATCTGGTGGTTGGATTTCTTGGCAACATCTTACCTACATCTATAACATAGTTTAGAGACTATGCAAAAACAAATCGGATGCATATATATAAATTACGACCAATGATTTGATAAAATTGAACACATACCTCTGTGGCTTGTTTAACCTGGTTTTGATAATATGAGGGTCAGTACAATCTTGAGACACTCTCTTTTCTCCTTCAGATTCTCTAGAATTTAAACTTGTGTGCATAATGGATTTGTTCAAAACCATTCTAGATATTTAAACAAGGATGAACTTACCTTGTCGCATCAGCCATTCAATTCGGGTTATGAGTGTAATTTCATTAAATATTTTGCCAGATCTTCAAAGATGTTTAAAATTAAATTCATCGTGGGTTGATGGTGCGGGCGTGGGTGGTAATGTGGTCTATAGGAGATTTCAAATTGTTGTTGTTTAATCAACGCATGAGGTAGCAACAAATGCGGGATCAAGCATTAACTGGTCTATTAAATGTCCAAATATGATTGTATATTATGCCACAAACAACCCATGATTTTGCTAGTCTAGTTGGTGGGTTGAGGGTTGGGATTGTGATTCAAACACTTTTTGTTGATATCTTCTTGCAAAATCTTTGACACCGATTGATCTTTTCGTATAGAGATGACATGGAAATGATGACTAGGAGGAAACTAGGACCAAGGGAACCTTAATATGACTTGGGACAAAACTAGGTCGTATGACCCCCTTATGTGGTAAAGACACGTGGCATTCGAGACCAGTGACTTCATTTGCTTGTGTTCATCAAAATCAGGGCTTTGTTTAAGCTGTATGTTCTAAAACACAATCCTATATTTTTCGATGCCGAAAAGTATCAAGGATCGGTGGTCGACGATAAACCTACCCAAGTTCTCTCGAATCGACTCTCTCGAAAAAGTCTCGATGTTGAAAACACCTCGGGGATCGACGATCGACGATATGCTTGTCGCAGACAAAAATGATGGTATTAAACTTTCTAGATTTCCCCGACCCCGATGAAATGCATCGGTCATCGAAAATTGGTGATTTCTTTATGACTTTGTCAATGTCTATCCTTCCCATATTTTTTCGATGCCAAATGGGATCGACTATATCTTGAAACTTCATGTGAATAACTTAGGAAAACCAACTTGACCTTCTGCCGATGTCGATGGGGATCGACGCTTGACGACTATTGTAAGTGTGGTTCCTTTACTTGCTTGAATTTTTCCGACGCCGAACCTGAGCGCATTAGGTGCAATGTTAGTTGTTGATTCTCAATTCAGGTGTCAATTTATTTTTAGACATGAGGTGTCACAAGTTCAAAGAAACTTGACTTGATGATAAGAGTCATGAAAAAAAAACAAAGATAAACCATTTCCCAAAGTGAAATCGATTCAGAAAATGAAGAAAACAAGTGGTACCCAAAAACTGATAAAATTTCATAAGGATTTTAGGGTGTGTTGAGTGCTCAACAAATGGTGACTTAGTAGGTGAAAGAAGAATCTATGTTACTTCCCCGGGCTTAGTTGATGCAGAAGCTGGTTAAGAACTTAACTGATTTTATTTTTATTTTTTATCATAGTCTCTTCTATCCTTGCGTTTGCATTTCCCTCAGTTTGTGAATTTGTGCTTGCCTGTGGGGTTTCAACCTTGATTCCATCTTTGTTCCCTTTAACTATGACCCACAAACTCTTTTGACAAGATTCAAGTAAAGAATTCACTGGCACCAGGACTTTTAGTTATCATCATTCACTTGTTGTGGTGTTGGTCCACTTCCAGTGAGTGTCCATAGCCCCGACAAAGTCACCTTGACATCACAGACCTTACTCCGCTACCAACAAGCATCCATAGCCCCGATGAAGTTATCTTCATACCCTCTCCTACTTTGCACTCATTTGATATAATTGATTTATTTTTGACAGAGATGCCCTAAGCGATTGGGAGAGGAAGATGTCTATTATATGCAAGATGAGATGATTAAGGTGAAATGTTTATAGCTTTGTCTTGAGGTACATGTGGTCCTTTCCAGCTTACCATATTTCCCTTTAGGTTTGACCAGACCACCAAGGGGACACTTCATCACTTTCCAAGGTTGTTTATTTGCAAAGGTTAGATACATAACTCATTTAAGACAACAACAATTCACCCAACGTTTCTTGTGTTGTATGTAAGCATGAGTCAGGAATAGAGTTTTCTATACCGTATGAATTAAGGTCAACCAATTCCTTGCGAAACACAAATTCAAAGCGTGAAAAATACTACAAAAAAGAAAATAGAAATAAAGGACTCTACAATTAGCCAACCTAAAAAAATCATGAAAACACACACAATTTTGTTTTTTTAACAGAAATATTGTTTTAGGGCTTGGCCATCCAATGGGAAGGCATCAGGTCCCCCCCTTATATTTTTCAATCGATACATTCCTACCCCAAGTTTTGTGGCTACCTAAAAATATCTGAGCCATATATTTTGAAACTTCGAATGTTTTCCCTTTGGCTCATTCGCTCTGTTCCATTTTAGGATTAAGTCTCCTACTTCAAAATTCTTCTCTTTGGCCTTACGGTTGTCAAACCACCTTTTAACTATCTGTTGATGAGCGATGAAATTTGATTTTTATTTCCCCCTTTCTTCTTCCAGCATGATGAAGGTATCATTTCTCTATTTAATAACCGATGATGGTTGTCCTCTAGATACCCGAGCAAGCTGAAGATATGGAAGGTATAGCCTGTTTGGGAGAATGGATTCTTGTCTGTATACCAGAAAGTATAGGGAGCTCCCTATAGCTTCTTTGGGTGTTACTTTATCATCCCATAAGGCATTATGAAGTGAATTATTCCATTTCCTATGATTTTCTGCAATTGTTTTCTTCAATATCCTCACTAGGTTCTTATTGGTTTATTTTGCCACTCCATTCCCCTGTGGATATTAGTTTGCAAAGTATCTGATTATGATTCCTTTGTCTAGAGAAAACTATGTTAATAGGGTGGAATAAAAGTGAGAAACATTATAAAAAACAAGAACATAAGGCATACAGAACCTTTTGATTAACTATTGTTTTATGAATTGGATTACAACCTTCTTGTTTATATGAGTCAGAGGGATGGCATCTACCCATTTCATGAAATAGTTCATAACAGTCAGTAATTATCTTTTTTGTTTTGAATAACTCAGTGTAATTTCTCCTATGTCATCTAACCCCCATTGCTCGAATGGTCTGGAGATGGCCACAGGTTGGAATGGGACAACTTATCTCTTTTCCCTCCCCATGCTCATTTGACAAGTTTTACAGTTTCTAGCGTATGTGTGAGTGTCTCTAAACAGAGTAGGCCAATAATATCCATCTCTTAGTATTTTTTGAGCGGTGGTATTCCCTGCAAAGTGTCCTCCTGTAGGACCATCATGGAGCTCCTTCATAACCTTGTCTACATCTTCACGTTTGAGACATCTTAAAAGTACCCCGTCATAATTCATGCGGAAGAGTACCGAATTTATGAGGCGATATTGTGCCGATTTTAATTTGAGAGCTCTCCTTTCCTTAGGGTTTAGGTTTTCTAGGAAATTCCCATACCAAGACTCCTGCCTTAGGGGAACATATAAAACTTCACTACACCATAAAGCCAATTCATTCTCCCACCCAGAGTCTTCATTTACTTGGTCTTGGGCTTCAACGAAAAGTTTACATAATCGTTGTCCCTTAACCAGTTTGACCGATTTTATATCTAGATCAAATTCTTTGACCACTGCCATCCAATTTTCTCTTCTTTCCCCCATATCCTATTGAGTGAATAGGGATCAGACTGCACGATGAGGCACAATGACTTTGGTGTCATTTTTTAGGATGTAAGATATGAAATGTTTTACTACCTTGTACACCACATAAGCATTTTTGTCTATGGCAGGGTAATTTAGTTCAACCCCTTGGAGATTAGTTCTCATAAATGAGACCGAAACCTCATTGTTGTCATCATCCTTTTGAGTCAATACTACAACTAACGATTGGTCGGAGGCAAAATTAAAGAGGAAACAATATCTACTAAAGTCGGGACTTCCCAACACTGGAGCTTGAGATATTGCACTCTTAATATTGCTGAAATAACTTTTTTGTTCGTCATCCCACTTAAATTCAACATCTTTGCGGATCATTTTTTGTAAGGGTTTGATAGTTTCAGTGAAATCGGAGGTGAACTTCCTCACAAAATTGATTTTCCCTAAGAAGGATTGCATAGCCTTTTTGTTGTGAGGTAAGGGAAGCTGAGCTATTTTCCTAATTCATTCTGGGTCTATGGGAATTCCTGCTTGAGATATAATATGACCAAGTAGTTTCCCTTCCTCGACACCTAAGATTGTTTTCTTAGGGTTTAAAGATATATTGTATTTCCTACACCTTTCGAAAATCCGAGTTAGGTGTTGGATGTGATCTTCTCTATTCTTTGAATAAACAATGACGTCTTCCAAATAAACTACTACACATTTGTTGATTAGTCCCCGAAAATCTACGTCCATGGCCCTTTGGAAGGTTTACCTTGTATTGATTAACCTAAAGGGCATGCATTTATAAGCAAAGGTTCCCCACTTGGTTCGGAAGGTAGTTTTCAATCGGTCTTCCTCTGAAACTAGAACTTGGTTGTAACCTGAAAACTCGTCCAGCAGGGAGAAAATCTTAGAACCAGACACAATCTATAATAGTTTCTCCATTGGTGGGACTAGGTAGTTGTCATTTTTGGATTCTCTGTTGAGGTTTTTGAAATACACACACAGGCGGATCTCCCCAGACTTTTTCCTGACAGAAACCAAATTTTCTATCCAGGCAGAGTGTCTAACTTGAAAGATAATTTTAGCATCTAGTAATTTCTTTAACTCCTCACACATGAGGGGTTCCAGAGGTGGGTGGTACTTCTAGAGATTCTGTTGGAAGGGTTTTACTTCGAGTTCTAGCAAGATTCCTTGTTGAATAAAACGAGTGTCATAAGTCTTCAGATCTTGAAAGGACCACGTAAAAATATCTTGATATTCTCTGAAAATTTTGAGATAGGATTTCCTTTCTTCTTTAGATACTTTCTTTCCAAGATTCATATTCTTAGGGTTCTCTCGGGTTCCTAGATTTATAGTCTCGTACATGGGACAAGAACTCCCTCTCTTTGTGTTTTTTGACCCTTTAAATCTTTCCCTTAAGACAAAGAGGTTCTCCAAATTGGCTACCCCTTTGTTATCATGTGAAACCTTGGTTTGTCAGTAGAGTGATATTTTTCACCTATTTGATCATGGGGATCGGTTTCTACTAGATTCTCTTAGAATACTTCATCATCAATAGCCAAGTATTTAAGATTTTCCTGATTGGTTAAGAAGTTTAGGATCTGTTCATCTCTTTCAAAGACCTTCCAATTAGAAATATTGTTGGGCAAAAATGGATTGTAGAGCAGTTCCATAGTGAACCAGGAGGCTTCATAGTCTTCTAAAGGGGATAGTGTTGTCCCATGACCAAGTTTTGGGAGATCCTTGGATAAGTTTGACCTATTTTGGGACTTCGACAACCTGTCAAAGGAGGAGCGCAAGACGAAGCAGAGATCGTGGGATCTCAACCCCATTTTGGGTCCTTTTTGGGATTTGGGATTATGTAACGGGTATGGGATGTCAGCTCATGGGTTTACCCATGTTTAGTCCTATTTTGTAAAGTATAAATAAATGTCTAGGAAATGTAAGAGAAAGCAATTGCAAGTTGTTTCTATGTGCAAAGGCATATCTGTGTGATATTGGGCTAAGTGATAGATCTATGTGATTGGAGGACTGTAAGTGCTCTGTGCATACTGTGTGAGATTTTCAGACCTAAGTGAAAGTCATTGTAAGAGGCTATGGAAGGCTGTGTGATTATATCTACTCGGGGAAGGAGGATCTAGCAAGCTGGATAGATCTCCTGTCCTATGTGGAGTAGGTTTTTGAGGCTTTGTGCATGTAACCCATTGAAGAAGCTAATAAAGAAGAAGAGTTGGTGGACGTAGCCCCAGGGTGGGGGTTAACCACATATGTGTTATGTTTCTTTGCTTTGTGCCATGTTTTGATGTGTTTATGTCTTTATTTTCTAAGTGCTTCGACATAGATAGATAAATCTGTTTATGCTTTGTGCTAATGATGTATATGGATGTTAGATCTGACCTATGTGAATGTGCTTAGTTCTTGAATCTGTTAGATCTAACCTACTTCCCTATGATAAGTTCTTAGATACATCAGATCTGGTGGAATGATGCGATGCTTTGTTTTATATGCGAAGTAGATCGTGATCAAATATCAATGAACTTTCACTGCTAAGTGCTCTGTTAAGTATTACAATCACAGATCTATGTCCCAGCTAAGGTTGCAAACACCTGAGTCCTATAACCGCCCCTGCATCTACCTCTGGTGAGACTTCACCTGCTTCATAGGTGTTGTCGAAAGGGCCGGTAGTTAGGGTTTTGTTGGTGCGCTTTTGTAGCGTTGAACCCTGGTTCTACCCCTATGCCAACAAATGGTTCTATTGCTGGGACTTGAAACTGTGATTGCTGGGAACTAAGAAAGAAGAAGCTTTGTGCAAAGATCTGACCTAAAATTGTGAAATCTCTGTGCGTAGATCTGTCTCTCTAGTGCGCAGTACTCTACTTAGTTTGTGAAGCTCTGTGCTAAATAAAAGAAGTCCGATATGAAGAAAAGAGGTAAGATATAAAAGCTTTGTGCTCTGTAGAAGTAAAATAAGTGGGAATTTTTGTTTCAAAAGTATGGATCTAGGTATGTTTGATAGAGTCTGTCCTAGCTTGAAAAGTAGGGCACTAATAGATGAAAGAAGGTTTGATATGTGTAGATATGATAAGAATAGTGAAAGATATGTTATACCTATGCATAGAAAGAATGTTTGGAATAACAAGTGGATGCAAGATCCTAGAAAGAATTTTTTGCAGGTTGGATACCATGATCCTAGTGCGCAGTTTAGGAAAGGCTGGGAATAATTTAAAATAAAGAGAGGATTAACCCTCTGTTACAGTTGCAGAAAACTGGGACATCTTGCTAAGGAATTTCCTGGGAGAAGACCTAGTTGTCTTTGTTGCAAAAATATGGATCATGAAGTATTGGATTTCCCTAGAATGATTACTAAGCTTGAAGAAATGAACATGAGACAAGAAAACCCTAAGGCAGATCCAGAAATGGCAGAACCCCAAAAAGAATCCGAGAAAGTATTGCTACAGATAAAAGAAACCCTGAATGACCACTGACATGTCAGTTTATCATAGATCTTCTAAGAAAAAGAATGCCTTGAAGCAAGAATAGTAGACTTCGACATTTGCTGTGTTCTAGATGAAGAAACAAAGGTGAACAGCATGTCAGGAATAAATTGGGAAGATATAGGAAGGCCATCTGAGATTCCTTCATTAGGAGGAATAGGACTATTCAAAGGAAATATGATAAACCTATGTGGAAATCTCACCCATATATCTATGAATGCCAATGTAACTTTGACAGAGGAAGATTTTGAGTTTATTAAATTTATTGAGAACAACACTCCATTTACTATGTTACTAGGAAAACCTTGGATTGAAAAAGATCAGGCCAGAAGGAAGAAAGAAGAAGAATTTTTAGAGCATAAGAAGCAAGATTTAAAAGATTTCATGACTAGAAGGATCGCACGCTTTCTTGAAGAACAGAAGAATATATTGAACCTATTTAACACTAGGGACACGGTTGTCGAAGTTGCAAGAAAACTAGAAGACCCACAAAATATTGAAGTACCTATTCTAGATAAAGAAGAAGTATCACTCTCGACTCTTAGGAAAGAATCTCAATAGCGCAAAGTGACTATGCCAATAGAAGATAAGAATCAAAATGGAAAAAGGCATACCAAGACGAAGCTCACTGGAAATAAAGATAGAAAGCTAAGTAAGAAGATAGCTAAGATCGACAAGTTACAGAAGGTTCCAGAGGGAACTTTGTAGAAGGAAAATATGCAAAATTAGAGCTTCGTTAGGATAACAAAACAACGTCACATGGAACTTTGCCATGGAGAAGCAATATAGCCGTTGAGAACGATATAACCATTTGGCCGACCCTCCGAACGGGTAGAAAAGAATTGATGGTTTGCCACTAGACCGTTGGACCATGCCATAATGGACAGTACAGAGTTAATGAAGGCTTCTTGACTATTTTAAGAAATCCATTATCAAGTTATCTATTTATCCTGTCATGCCATGCACCAAGAACACTTTTGCTAATTGTGAATTTGAGCCCCCAGACTTGTTGATTTTACACAGTGATCATTGCACTATTTCCTTCTATCCTATTGCTGTGTCTATGTTACCCTTCGAACCTGAGATTTCCAACCCCGAGCATGTATGTCAGATGAGTTCAGTGCAATAGAGAAATTTGTCGAGGAAGTTCTCATCGACCTCATGAAAAAAAGAGAAATGTCGATGTCTGTAGGTGTACAAGCTTCATCGACGAGAGGAATGCAAGCCTCTCCATCATCGTCTCGGGGAGCAGGACCATCCTGACCATTAGCGGAGAAGAGAACCAAGCATAAAGATGAACTAGAAAACATGAAGTTGATTCCATCCATATTTCCCGATTACATCCCCCCTCTGGCTGGTGCGGTGAATCATGACAACGTGCCTAGAGACTTCGAGTACACTATGGTCACTACATACCTTCTGAAAGGGATACACGTAGTTTAAGTAGAGAAGGATAAGATCATAGCATTGAAGTTCAGTGACTTCAATCTCGGAGATAGAAAGATCTATGGTATGCTCACCCCATACAAGTACCTAGCTAGAACAAAAAGGAAGAACTCAAAGATCATCCCTTAGTAGTGGACTATGGACCTCGCGTAGTCTACCCTCTTCAATGTAATAAAGATACCACACTTTGGAAGGCACCAGAAGGTTAACGCGTGCGTTAAGCTCCTTCTGTCATGCTTCCATGGAGGCTACTTGTGGCTAGACCATCATATTACATTTGACCCATTGTTGATCCACAGGATCACATGATTAAGCATGCAAGGATCCGATCCGAAGGAAATTTATCCAGGAAAAGTCACAAATTGCGCACTAGCATAGAAAATCAAGGATACATATGGCAACGTTGAGAAGGGTACAAGAGTCTACAAGGTAGCTTCCATCCATAGTAGCGCAATGCACCTCGCATGTCAATTGATAGCTGGAAATATAGTTAGGAAGAATAAACCTACGCAGGTTACCGGCTTTGTCGTCGACCTTACAAGGAAGTGCGGGAAAGGCCTACAGATGAATTGGGTGAAGTACCTGGTTAACCAGTTGGAACTAGATTGCTGAGAAGCATAGGATCAGGGTTATGAATTTAATTTCTGCTGGCTCCTAGTCCTCATTGCATTTGTTTCCTGGGAGATGCCAAAAGGAGCGACCTTCCCCGACATAGAGCCATTCGAACTGCTTTCCACGAAGTTTTCTACGCTATGGTATTCAACTGATATGAATAAATAGTGGCAGTTGAACGCTGTGTTTCATACATACTACCTCCAGCTAAAGCAAGCCATTGAAGCTGAGCCTCGCATGACTCCGAACACCTTGTAGAGGTTCCGACCACTAATGAAGTTCAGCGCATATAGACACTTTATCTACATTACAATGCGGGTAGATGAACATCAAGGGTAGCTCCAATCATATTATAAGATTACAAAAGAAGACCTTGAGGAAATAACTAAGGAGTGGTCCGCTGACCTCCTTATCCCCGCCAACCCCGTAGAGATATCTGATATTGACAGCCTAGAAGAACATAATGTACCCAGAACCAGTAGGTAGAAGAAGACTGAGGAAGTCCAAAAATTAAGTAGCACATCAGGGAAGACTCCTTCAGTGTCACCTGACTGAGGGGGTGGTGATGAATTAGAGGCTGAACAAAGACTAGGCGAAGTAACATTGCCCAGAGATGAGGTTGACCCTTTGAAGAAGAGGAAGGTTTCTCCCCTGAAACCTTCTTCACGAAAGAAATCAAAATCCACCATGACCAAGATATAGACCGTCCTCACCTCAGATGATTTTGATTTCATCATCGCAACCCTAAACAATGCTTCATTGGAGATAACAGAGAAGCAAGGAGAAAAGAAGGAAGAAATGTATGATAGGATTGAACTTGAACTTCGAGGGGTACAACAGGCCCTTCATTCTAGTCGCATATTCTCCACTGTGCCTCTTCCATCAAGAGAACCAGAGTTGGGAGACGAGCCAACCTAGCTCCACTGACTAGTTGATATAGTCGAAGCTCACCTTTGACGAGCACAAGAGGAAATAGAACAAGCCACCCAGGCCTTGATGCAAGTCCAAGGAGTACTTTTAGAGTAGCATCGAGCTGTAGAACAGGAAAAGGTTTCTCTCCAAGAAAAATCACAACTACAGAAAGGAAAAGAACAATTGCTCACAGAGCAACTTGAAGTGAAAGAAGTGGTCAACATAGCACTTCGCTTAGTGGCAGTTGTAGAAATAAAGGCAGAAGACTGAGTCACAAAGCAAGTAAACTAGCTCACAGAAGTCATCCAGTAGCTACAACAACACATAATAGACTTAGAACTCTGTGTAGTGCTTGAGACTCCACAGGATGTAAGGGATCAAAGAGAAGCAACTGCTCGAAGCACAGTTGAGAGAATAAAATCCCTTGCTATGGAATGTAAGAAACTTACTAATCGCGGTGCCCAGACCTACAAGCAACTCACTGAGAATCTCGAACTGAAGGCACTGGAGTCATAGCTCCAAGAGGAGAAGTATCAAGCCGAAATGATATAGGTGCAGTTGAAGTCCCTGTCCGCTATGGAAAGAATGAAGCGCTCCCAAGAGCAATACACTGCCCAGCAACAGATCCACACCATCTAGAGCAGAGTTATGGAAGTAACTTAGAGGTTCCAACCTATACAAGATAAGGATTATCAATTGTTCATAGAGGTCAAAGGCCAAGGAGAAGAACTCGAGCAGGTTGTCTCCATAGCTGAACAATGCTTAGAAGGACCGATCAATGATGTAGTCACCCAAGAGTTCACGGAATAAGAGGCCAAGGCATAATAGCAAGTCAAAGCATCTTGAGCCAAGCTCAAGGATTTTGAAGTAGAACTATTCATATCAGAGTGACTGAGGATGAGTCACAGGTGAAGGTTGGGGGCCTATTTTCCCTTGACCAAGTTTTGGTAGATCCTTGGTCAAGTTTGACCTATTTTGGGACATCGACAACCTGTCGAAAGAGGAGCGCAAGATGAAGCAGATATCGCGGGATCTCGACCCCATTTTTGGATTTGGGATTATGTAATGGGTATGGGATGTCGGCCCATGGGTTTACCCATGTTTAGGCCTATTTTGTAAAGTATAAATAGATTTTTGGGCAATGTAAGGGAAAGTAGTTGCAAGTTGTTGCTATGTGCAAAGGCATATCTGTGTGATATTGGGATAAGTGATATATCTATGTGATTGAAGGACCGTAAGTTTTCTGTGCATACTGTGTGAGATTTGTAGAGCTAAGTTCAAGTCAGTGTAAGAGGCCGTGGAAGGTTGTGTGCTTAGATCTACTTGGGGAAGGAGGATCTAATGAACTACGCAGATCTCCTGTCCTATGCAGAGTAGGGTTTTGAGGCTTTGTGCATGTAACCCATTGAAGAAGCTAATAAAGAAGAAGAGTTGGTGGATGTATCCCAAGGGTGGGGGTGAACCATGTATATGCTATGTTTCTCTGCTTTGTGCCATGTTTTGATGCATTTATTTCTTTATTTGCTAAGTGCTTCGATATAGATAGATAGATTTGTTTATGCTTTTTGCTAATGATGTATATGGATGTTAGATCTGACCTATGTGAATGTTCTTAGTGCTTGAATCTGTTAGATCGAACCTACTTCCCTATGATAAGTGCTTAGATACATCAGATCTGGTGGAATGATGTGATGCTCTGTTTTATCTGCAAAGTATATCATGATCAAATATCGATGAAATGTCGGTGCTAAGTGCTCTATTTTATCTGCAAAGTATATCGTGATCAAATATCGATGAAATGTCAGTGCTAAGTGCTCTGTTAAGTATTACAATCATAGATCTGTGTCCCAGCTAAGGTTGCAGAAACTTGAGTCCCGCAACCACCATTGCCTCTACCTTAGGTGAGACTTAACCTGCTTCGCAGGTGTTTCTGAAAGGGCCAGTAGTTAGGGTTTTGTTGGTGCACTGTTATAGCATTGAACCTTGGGTCTGCCCCTGTGCCAACAGATAGCCTCAAGGCAACTGTGGCTAGGGAATCAACAAGAGTATTCTTTGTTTTGGGGATCGCTGTAATGTTGAAGGCTTCAAAAGTTTCTATTAGCCTGTGCACTTCCTGTTGATAATTCCTCAAGTGGGGAGAGATGCAGTGTATAGTATTCCTTACTTGCCTAATGATGATTTCAAAGTCTTTGAAAACCTTTAATTCTTTAACATTTAAATCTATGGCTTTATTTATCCCTTGCACTAAATCTTCAAACTTGACGGTGTTATTAGTGCATTCAAATTCTAGTTTGTAAGATAGAAAATTTTGTTTCCCCTTCGGATCAATGAGGATACACTCCGCTCCTAACCCTTCTTGTGATTTAGACCCATCAAAGTACAAGGTCCATACTTGCAAGTGAGAATCATCAACTTCTTCATGCCTACTAACTTCTTCCTCTCCCCTTATTTCGTCTGGGGTTTCCAACAGAGGTTCTTGATAGAAGAGGGTTTCTTCCACCGCTGTTAGTACATTTTCTTGAAAAGTCATTTCAGATTTTTGAGTAAGAGGAACATCAGATGAGAGAGGGGAGAAATTTCTGAAATCGGAATCGCAGGAGTAGTTTCCTAGCATGGGGAAATCTTCCGAAGAAGGTTCGTTGATGGATTCTAAATCGACGATAGTATGTTTGAGATACCTTTCCCTATTGATCCTAATCATGTTTTCCTGTCCCTTTAATGGAAACCAAAGGTGATCCCAGTCTGTGCTAAAGTACCCATTCAACTTTTTAGACCAATCTCGACTAAGTAGTAGTCCATAAGTTTATGGTATATATACTACAGTGATGTCAATTACTTGAACGAATTTCGGGTGTGTCGCCATTTTGATCATGACATGCTTGAGTTCTCCCATAACATTCACTTGGGTTGTTTCCAGTTGTATCACATGTTTATCACTTTTGAGAGGGACTGTGTTTAATTTCTTGCTTATAGATAATGGCATAACATTAGAGGATGCCCCTGACTCAACTAAACAATTATGGAGGTTTCTATTGAATACTTCAAAAGTCAAGAGGAACAGTGGGACAAAAGGATTTCCTTTTTTATCTTTGGAGCAAATGTTTACATTTGGTTTATTTCCTAGATCTGCGGGGGCTGGATTTTCTCCTTGGTTAGTTCTTTTTATAGGAGTTTCTACTGACTTCAATGATTGTAACATAAATTCCTTTTGTTTGGGAATTCTACACATGTCCATGACTGATACATTTTATTTTAATCTTTTTAAATATTCTACTATGTTGTAGTCTATCTTGGGCGATTCTCGTGTATGGATGTTTATATAATTTCTTTTGGAGACAAAATGTGCTTTCGGGTGATCAGATGTTTGTTTTCCTCTCAAAGTTTGGGCAATAGTAAGGTTGTTTGAGGCCGACTGACTCCTACTTCACGTTTTCACAACCAATAACTCAGTGGGTGGTTCTTGAACCTCAAACAGATCATCGGAGGGCATTGGCAAGTCAGGGTCCCACAACAACATGGTTGTTTCTTCTGACGAGTCAACCTCTTCCTGATCAACAATATTCATCACTGAGCTGCTTGATTGTTCGGTAAGGGAAACTTCATCTAGGAACATATTAGCCATGAAATTCATGGCATGCACCCATTGTGGACAGTCTCTTTTAGAATGTTTCTCTTGGTGATAGGTACAGAAAGAGTCAGATGCTAAATTTCCCAGGTCAATGTTTAAGTTGGCTGGGGAAGGTTCAATTTCTTTGAATGGTGGGTTTATTTCAAAAAAGGGTTTATAGGGCCTTTGGCCTTGGTTTCCTTCCCCCACACTTCTTTTCATGTCTATTATTTCATTTGAGAACTTCTTTATCATTTGTTGTAGGTCCTCTATGTTTCCACTTCCTTTTTTGGGCACCTGTTCTGCTTGTTTCCTGGGGGTCTGGTCAACAAGAGTCCTCTCCTGGGTGGAGGTTGAGTTTCCTTCTTAACTAGTGATACCTAGCCCTCTTTACATCCCTTCATTTGGAATTCAATTTTTTTGGCTTCCTCGAAATTCTCAGCTAGGGTTGTTTTGGCAGTGCTTTTTACAAACATGGAAATATAAGCAGGGAGAGCGTTAGCATATACTTCGATTTCCAATTCCTGAGTGGGTTTAGCTCCGAGTTGAAATTTTTTCAGGATAGTGGTAAATCATTGATTGAAGTATTTAACCTTTTCTTTTGAACTCATAGTGGCGGTGAACAGTTCGGCCATTAAAGCTCCTGTAGTGGTTTCTTCTGCAAATTTATCTAAAAACTATTTTTGAAACTTTGTCCAACTAGTTATGGACCCTATAGGAAAGTTAAAATACCATGTAGAGGTTGAATTCTCAAAGGTATAGGGGAAAATCCTGCATACTACATCTTCATGTTGGAAATTCATTAGTCTAATAGCTAGTATGAAATTTTTGAAATGGTCTTCAAGAAATCTTGAGGTTTCAGGGTAAAATTTAGGGAGTAACTTTTCTAGATGTCGGGGAAGGTTATGTACTCATCCGGGGATTTCCAGAGCATCTCTAGCCAACCAAGGTTGATTATTCTGAGGTGGGTTTCCCCTTTCTTCATTATGATCATTGTTATCCTCCATGTCATTCAACTTTGAAGATGAGCGATCCGAGTTAAACCCTTCCTTGTCAGATTCGAAATCTTTGGGCTCAAAGAAGTTACCAGCTGGTGTTTCGGGGATTAGATTAAAGGGATGTTCGATTTCGGTGAGGGTGAAATCTATCAGGTTTTCTACCATGTGAACAAAAATCTGGTCAGGGGTGTCGACCACTGGTCTTCTTACTTGTTTTCTACGAGGAAGTAACAGAGCTAAGGGAAGTGCTCCAATTTTTCAGGCGTAAGATCTTGTGATTATTCTGAACCAGTTCAACTCCTTATGGGGAAGAGTGTAAGGTATTTCAGGGAATAAATATTATTCCCCTTGCTGGGGTGAGTTACTCGTTTCTGGAGTACTCAATGTATGTGGGCTGCCTCCAGAATGACTATCCATGCATGTGGGGTGTTTTGAATCTGTAGGCTTTGAAAGATATTATATCAAAAATATTGTTACCCATTCATTCATTCAAGCCCTCCTTCTAGCACCAATTTTGTTGAGGGGTCCTAAATCCCTTTAACTCAACAACAGGAACCAAACCCTCCACTGAGGCCCAAGTAGACTCTGCAACATTTGATAGTGGAATGGTTCTATAGATCTTTTGATCCGACCAAATAATCGATGGGATTTACGTAGTGATTGACATGATATCTTCTTATGAAAGTTTATCCTTCAGTTTAAATGTTCTCTTTTTGTATTTTATTTTATTGGATGGGTCTGATAAAAGATGTGTTCTGTTATAAACCAGCAGGAAAAAGGGGGAATCTTAACTACTGAAGAAGGATGAACTTGGGATAAACCTTGTGCTCAAACATGTAGACAAAGATTTTCACACCTGTGACAAGCCTAGTACTAATACATCAACTTGTTGGTATTTCAATTATTGACTGAGATACAATTATCAAAAATAAAATACACATGAAATAAGATGATGGCAAGAAAAATAGTTTCCTTAGCTCTAATCATTAATCACACATTAACAAAACAATTTTCTTTCCATCATTAAGAACAAGAATTACAAAAATATTGAATCAACTAACTTATCAATAGATTCATAAACTCTTACTCATTACAACATCCATTCATGAAATAAAGTCGGAAGTAATTCCTCTTCAAATCCAATCACACACGCCTTTGATGAAAAACAAAAGTTTGTCTCCGGTCCTAAACATGACTTCTCAATTAAGGTAGTTCAGAAATAGTTCTTTACAATTCCAAAAATGAGGGTCTTTGCAAAAACCATCTGCCTTTTCTAAAAGGTCAGTCCTCTTATTTATAATGACTCATTAACTAAAAATAACTATCAAAAGTGTAAGCTAAGTAAAACAAAACATCGCCACATGCAGATTCCAAATCTCTGTCTTCTAAGAGTCATCAAATAGTATCACTGAAGTGTATGACTCTTCTCATATTCTAACCATTTGAAGAAGAGTTCCTCGCATGTGTTGGCATACAAAAATCTTTGTTGGTCCATCAAGGCCGAAAGGATTTCTTTCACTTCTATTGCCCATGCCTGATACTTAACTATTTTGAAACTTAATTGTTGTAATACTGTTCGAACCTTGATCGGGTGCTGCATAAATTGATGTACTTGACCTGGCACCATGCTCGCCACCTTTTCTATCTCTACAGTCCATGCCGAGTCCTGTTCTGAATGTTGTTTAATTATGTCATGCAAGTCAACAAAGTCCCCAGGTGAGCCAAATTTTGGGAGACTGATGTCTTTCATCTCTCGATTAATCTTGACCCAGCTCCTTTCACAATCGACCCATTTTTCTTAAATCTCATGCTAAGGTTATTGGGCCATTTTTACACAGTATTCGACTGCCTTCCTTATCTGATCTATGTTGTTGTCCCTTAGCAACCGAATGCTATGCTCTTCGACGTCTCGACCCTTTTGAACCGTGTTTATGTAATCAATTATTTCCACTTCTTGGTGGGCCTTCTCGTACCATCTTTCCATGTATTTGTAGGTCACTAGCACCATAAGGGTGTCTTCTTAGAATTCAGCTATCGCTATAGTGAAAATGTGTCGTTCATTCATGAATTTGTCATAGGTGTCTTGGAACTCACTTCTAAAAAACACCGTGGATTGTGTGGAGTCCTGATAGTATTTCGCCAAATGGCATAGATGCTCCAACTCCTATAGTGCAGTGGTAAACTCCTCTTCATATTTTATTTCTCTATCTAGGGTGGCATCTGTGATAGCCATCCCTACGTCGATAAGCTCAGACGTCTTGGTGTGCTGAGTGTTGATCAAATTTTTCTCTGTGGTGATGAGGATCGAAATGTCCAGCATAAGAATCCTCTTCTTAATGGTTCTCTTCATGATGGCTTTCCTCTTTCAGTCGTAGGATATTGCTTGTATATCGACAACCTCATCAACAGGTTTGGGGATTTGTTGTTCTCCCCAAGTTAGAGTATTTCCTAGGCTCTTGACTATATATATTTGTTATAGGCTGGGTTCCTGAACCTTTTCTATATGTCCCGATGGCTCGACTTCCAGTTGTTTCTCATCGGCTGTTAAGATATCGGCCAAAACTAAGGAACTAGGGGTAGGTTTGGTACTTACTTGATAATAGACTGTTGAAATCCCTATTTCCTGTTATGGAATTTCTTCTTCCAGTCTGCCTGATCCTAGCTCATCTCTCTGTTAGGACCACACAATGCACCTTTTTGCCCATACTTTTTCCCACCATTACACTCTTGTTCACTCACATTTAAACCCATATTAGCACTCTATCTTATCTTTCCAAAGGTATACAACGTCTCTTCTCATTACTATACGTTTAATCTGTTTTGCATATAATTTTACATCACTCTCGTACTTAACCATTGATTAGAAATGTATAAGTGTTGAAACAGTTCAAACTGCAGATTAGCATTTGAGGCCTGTTGCTGAAACAACAATTCACAAAAGCTGTTACACAGTCCATGGTCGACGATGCTGAAACACAGAAGCTGTTACACAGTTCATGATCAACGATGCTGAAGAAGCTATTACACAGTCCATGGTCGACGATGCTGAAACACAGAAGCTGTTACATAGTCCATGGTCGACGATGCTGAAACAAAGAAGCTTTTACACAGTTCATGATCAACGATGCTGAGGAAGCTATTACACAGTCCATGACCAACAATGCTAAAACACAAAGGAATCCATTACATAGTCCACGGTCAACAACAACTCACACAGATTGACTACAACAACTGCACCATGAGCCAAGCACCAACCATCACTGCTGAAACAGTCAGAACGCAAATCCCGTGGCTGAAACAGCCCACGATTTTCGATGTCAAAACAACATACAACAACAGAAACAAGAAAGAGCTGTTACTCCAACTATAACAACAACACCTCACTCAGCACTTGTAATAGCATTTCTGTTGCGGGAGACTAGGAGACCCTATTCCAGTTTAGAAAGTCGATCCGACTAAGAATAGGACCCAGATATACACTTGTAATTTGTTGATCAATTGTACCGAAGGGATTCTCCTCTTTAAATAAGAGGAAATCACCATTCTAGAGGGCCAGTTTTTGTACTAAGAAATTTTCACAGAGAAGGACGTACTTCATTTTCAGATTGTAATATGGTACACTGATAGATGAATAGAAGATTGTTTTGAGCATCCTTCTCTAGTCTCTTCGTCTCAGGGGAATCTTGTGAGAAGGGAGGGCCCACCTTCTTCACAAGATTCACGTCAGTTTTATAGTGTGTTAGTGTGATTTCTGTTTATGCCTTGATTAATTTCTGTTTTGCTGAAACACTACTTTAATGAATTCTGCTTTGCTGAAACACTACTGAACTCTGTCTTACTGAACGTTACATTGTTTTCATATGGTTTATGCTCATCCCGTGTGATGAATTTGAAGAAGTGTGTTAATCAGAGACTAGTACTGAAGGTTCCTGCTTAAGGGAAGGAATTAGGAGTCCTATTCTCTGTTAGAAGAAGTCAGCTTTCATTTATTTTCATGAGTGTGGTAATCAGAGATTGGTACTGAAGGTTCCTGCTTAAGGAAAGGAATTAGGAGTCTTGTTCTCTGTTAGAAGTAGTCAGCTTTCATTTATTTTCATGAGTGTGGTAATCAGAGACTGGTACTGAAGGTTCCTACTTAAGGGAAGGAATTAGGAGTCCTGTTATCTTTTAGAAGTAGTCGGCTTTCATTTATTTTCATGAGTGTGCTAATCAGACACTGGTACTGAAGGTTCCTGCTTAAGGGAAGGAATTAGGAGTCATGTTCTCTGTTAGAAGTAGTCAGCTTTCATTTGTTTTCACGAGTGTTCTAATCAGAGACTGGTACTGAAGGTTCCTGCTTAAGGGAAGGAATTAGGAGTCCTGTTCTCTGTTAAAATAGTTAGCCTTCACTGCATTAATGAGTTGATGAAAGTGTGTTAATCAGAAACAAAGTACTGAAGTTCTTGCTTGGGAATAGGGTCCTGTTCTCTGGTTACAGAATAGTTGTTCTTTCTTGTTGCAGTTGTTATTTTAATGTAATCCAGGATTCTTTAGATTAACCGTCTCTTTAAGATCTGCAATAAGTAGATTGCTTTCCTGTAAGAACTTCAGTTCATTCAAGGCGAGTGTGATTACTGTAGTTTCCTTTACTACAACTCTAGGTTGCTTTTGGAATTGAGCATATATAATGCGTGGTTACCTTTGAAATAATAGACTTCCTTGGGTTGAAAATTTATGTAGCACTTGATTGTTTAAATTAATTAAGCAATTATAGTGACCAACATTTTGGCGCCGTTGCCAGGGAAGGTAATTTTAGATTTCAAAAGCACTTATGATTTTTTAGATACAAAGATTGCATGAAAGGAAACGAAGACCCCAAAGATACTGACCCTATAGGTGGCAAGGGAAAAGGAAAAGGAGGAAGAAAGACTTACATTGACGAGATTATATCAAAGTCTAAATCTGCTGCTCAACGACCAAACCTTCGGAAACAAAAGTCCCAGCCTTCATTTCAAGCAAACTTTGAAACAGGGAAAGAAGTTTGGAGTCCTGAGATAGTCCAGAAGCCAGCAGGAAACATTGAGGACAGAGCAAGCGTAGCAGGGGAGCAGACAGAAGAAAACATGGATGAGTACAATGAAGAATTGCATCATGAAGAACAGGCAGGTCCTGAAGGAGAGGTAAATGATGAAAATTCTTTCTCTACATTAGGATTTCCTATTGGTGATCTTCCTAGAGGGGTAGCCCCATGAAGAACATTCCACTCTCAGCACTACCTAATTTTCATGGTTTGTCTTCAGAAGATCCTAATGAATTCCTTTTTGAGATTGATATATTATGCAGAAGTTATGATTACGTTTCCAACGCTAAAAAATTAAAGCTATTTCTAGCAACACTAAAAGGAAATGCACTAAGATGGTTTATGAGTCTTGGAGGCTATGTAATCACAACATGGGACCAAATGAAACAGAAATTCTTGAACAAATACCAAGACTATTGCCGAACAAGAGAAAAGCGGGAAGAGCTATTTAAGATGATGCAAAAAGAGGATGAAAATCTAGAGGACTTTGTAGAAAGGCTACAGTATAATCTACAAAGATCCAGTCACCCCAATGTAAGTAAAGATATGCTCAAAACTATATTATTAAAAGGAGTAAGGGATGACTGTCTAGATATGCTGAATATGCTTAGAAAAGGGGACATATCTAAGGAATCATATGATGAAATTGTTAAATTATGCAAAAGATGTTCAAGAGGAGCTTCAAGAAATAGATTAAACAGCAGGGACACCACATTTTCAAGAGTCCAAAAATCAGCCAGTGGGGGAGCAACAAGAGCCGAGATAGGTAATTTACTTGAAGGTTTTAAAACTGAAATGTTAATCTCTTTTGCCTCACAAATTGACACCCTGCAGATTAAGAAGAAGCAAGCAGAAGCAGAAGCATCCTTGTCCATCTTTTGTTCTCAATGCAGAGACAAGCACCCATGAAGAGAATGTCCATTGGACAAAAAGCCAATCTGCACCATCTGTGATAAAGATCATGAAACCCAACAATGTCCATCTTTACCAGGGATCAAGGCAACATTACAACCAATGGACGAAGAAGCTAAAGTTGTCTATCTGTTGACACAAAGAAGGCAATGGAAACCGTGGGGACAAGGTATGAATCCTAACATGCCATTTGCATCTTCTAATTGTTGGAATAATTATCCTTCTTTCAATCAAATGAGTTACCCCCCCTATAATCAAATGCAATACACTAATCAAATGAATTACCCACCCATGAAACAAACTTACCCACCCATGC
>JASDQU010241268.1:116796-133038 GCA_032191745.1 Picea mariana
AGGCCTGTGATAGCTTCCAAAGAGTAGGCCAACCTAATTATAGAGATGAAATGCCATTAAACCCCCAGATAGTACTTGAACCATTTGAAACATGGGCCTTAGACTTTGTAGGACCCATCAACCCCCCATCCAATCAAAAAGTTTACATAGTGGTCTGCACGGACTACATGACTAAATGGGTGGAAGCCAAAGCATTCCACAGAGCGACTGAAGAAGCAGTTATAAATTTCTTATTTAAAGACATCTTCATCATATTTGGAGTGCCAGGAAAATTGGTTACAGATGGAAGACCTCCTTTCACTTCCCATGGTTTCAAAGACACCCTTCACAAATATCATATCTAGCATAGAATGACTACAACATACCACCCCCAAGCCAATGGACAGGTGGAAAGCACAAACAAAGTAATAGAAGCCATTCTAACAAAAAAAGTGAAGGAAAATAGAAAGGATTGGTCTTATAGGCTCCCTGAAGCATTATGGGCCTANCCTGGAGAAATACTACAGGATTCTCTCCCTATGAATTAGTCTATGGAAAGAGTGTTGTCTTCCCTGTGGAATTTGAAATAAAAACCTTAAGGATTTCTTTAGCTGTCAACCTTGATTTGACCGATGCACAGACAGCCAGGTTGCAGCAGCTTAATGAATTGGAGGAGAAAAGACTAGATGCCATTCAGCAGACAACCATAATTCAACAGAAAAGATCAAAATGGCATGACAAAACTATCAAGAACAAGCAGTTCTAAAAAGGTAATTGGGCCCTACTGTATGACTCTCGGTTCAAAGAATTTCAAGGGAAACTGTGTACAAGATGGCTTGGACCTTACGATGTAGACACTGTTTTCCCCAATGGAACAGTAAGGCTCCTCACAATCGATGACACCAAAACACCGTTACTTGTAAATGGTCATCGGCTCTGTCTGTACCAGCGCCCTATTTCCAAAGAAGATTTTAAGGCCGCATGCATGGCAGACTCCCATTACCTCTTCTTAGAGGAGGCCTCTACTCCTCATTGCAATTAATTCTTTTTAATTTAATTTCTTTAGTAGTAGATTAGATTTTATTTACTAATAATCCCTGTCAGGAAATACCATGTTACAATCGATTTTTGCAGATTCCTGATCGAATCACAAGCCACTAGGAAAGGATGATCCAACTTCACAAAGAGACAAGCTTTCCCGATGCTGAAACACCATTGTTCAACACTTTTGACTTTCCTCTGTTGCTGAAACACCATTGTCAGCAACTCGTTTCTTTTTCTTCGTTACTGAAACACCACTATCAGCAACCCCACACCTTTTCCCCCCATCACTGTTCAATAACCTTTTTCCCCACTGCTGAAACACCATTGTTCAACACTTTTTGACTGTCCTCTGTTGCTGCAACACCACTGTCAACAATATTTTACCATGCTCCCTATTTCTGACACACCATTCACAACAACTTTCTGCAGTCTCCCTATTGCCAAAACACTAGAGTCCGGCAATTCTTCACATTTCCTCATAAGACGAAACAACACCGTGCAACAATTGTTTCACCTTTTCTTTTCTGTTGCTGAAACACCACTGTCAGCAACTTTTCACCACTTTCCCCATGGCTGAAACACCATTCACAACAACTTTTCGCCTTCTCCCTATTGCCAAAACACTACAGTCTGGCAATTCTTCACCTTCTTCATCGACAAAACAACACTGTCCAGCAATTGTTTTTCCCCGTTTCTCCTGTTGTTGAAACACCATTGTTCAACAGTTCTTTACATTTTCTCATCAACGAAACAACACCATCCAACAATTGTTTTGCCCCGTTCTTTTCTGTTGCTGAAACACCAACTTTTCAACATTATCAGTCCGCAAGATTTTATGCTCTCCTACTGTAGTTCATCCTTCCAGTCAATAAATCCTTGATACAATTCATCTAACAAATCAAAAGTATCCGTCACAACCACTGCAGAACTATCAGGCATTATATTTTGTTTGCAGCATGAATCAGAAGGTAAGGCGAGGTATGTAAATTTTATGTAATACAGTTAAGCTATAGTTAATGAGAAGATTCCAAATCATTATGACCACTCGAGTGGAATCATTATTAGCTGCACTTGATGGGAGGGGAGGACATATCAAACCTTTTATACCATCATTTCACATGAATTCACCACCGCCATTCCTATTTTACCATCCCTTTCGCGTGCTTTACCACCATTTGCATACCTTCACTCGGAAAACTCACTCTGCGCAAAAGCTGTTACTCAAACTCTTTGAAACTGTACTTTACTGAGCTGGTAGCTATGGGAGGCTCTGTTATACGGAATGAACCCGCCATGATAGCCCTGTTAGAACATTATCCAGTAGCTTATCAAATTTTTCAGCAGGCAGGATGGCTCAGTTATTTTCAGAGACTCCAGTGGTATGATGAACAACAAGTTCTCCAATTCGCTCAAAACCTCCAGGAAGACCATTCCACCATTCAAGGGGTCCGAATTTTAGTAACAGAAGAGGATATAACACAGGTTTCGGGTCTCCCCACCAATGGCATTCGCATGTTCAACCGAAAACATATCATTCAAAATGCCCAGCAGAACTTCTTCCTGCCAGAAGAACAAATTGTATTTAAAGGCCGGGGTGTCCAACTTAGCTCGTTGCCACCCCCATGGCCGTAAGTTGCAAAATTCATCAAACACTACCTTACCTGCGAAGGCCGATACCAGGTAGTCTACCAGCACAATTTTCTTCTGTTGTCTCATTTACGGCATAATAGATTAGTGAATATTTTTTATTATTTGCTCGGCTGTCTCAAAAATATGTCGCACTACTGCAAAAAGGCTAAAGATCCTTCCCTTTCACTCAACCATCACCGTCTCGTCCAACTGCTTATCCAAAGGGGTGTTTCCCAGCAAAACCTTCCACTAAACAACCCACCCATAAATCCCCAAGAAGCTGTTGAAATTCCCGAAAATCTTCAGGGACAACAACCACAAAACCCTCCAGACTCTCTAGAAAAATCTAACAGTCCACCTACAGAACCAATCAGTCCAATTAACCCCCCTATCATACCAAGCCCGCCTCACACCTTACCAGAATCATCCACTCCCGCACTTCATATTCTTAGTGATGATTCTAAACCAGAAAATTCCCCCTGCCCCATCATTGAGGAAATACCCCCACAAAAACGGAAGCAAATTCCTTTCTTTCCGCCCTTTTTACAAAGGAAACGAGCAAGGCCTTCAACAAGGGCAGCCACTACCACCACCACCATAGATCCCCAACCCATCCGACTAATACCCCGTACACCTCTAACCTCCCAAATGCTAGAATCTTTGCCTATTCCACCCATGGACATTGAAACACAAGAACCAGATGCCCAGGGTGTTGCAACATCATCTGTTTCAAATTCTGTAGCTGAAACACAAGAACCAGCTACCCATTCCATAGCTGAAACACAAGAACCAACTACCCATTCAGTAGCTGAAATACAAGAACCAGCTACCCATTCAGTAGCTGAAACACAAGAACCAGCTACCCATTTCGTAGCTGAAACACAAGAACAAGCTACCCATTCAGTAGCTGAAACACAAGAACTAGCTACTCATTCAGTGGCTGAAACACAAGAACCAGCCATAACTGCCACACAAGAACCAGCTACGACTGAAACACAAGAACCAACTGCTGATATTGACACTGAGATACAGGAATCAGAGATTCAGGGTGATGTAACATTACTTTCCTTACATCAAGAGGCTGAAACACAAGAATCAGCTGCCATTCCTGTAGCTGCTCCACAAGAACCATCTAGTGAGGCTGTGACTGTCACACAAGAACCAGTCATCCCTCAACCAGAACCAACAATGGCCTCTGTCTTGCTAGAAAATGAGTTCCTAAAGTATGAACTGGAAGCATACAAGCAAGAACTAGCCATGGAAAAGGAAGCATATGAGAAGGAACATAACTTGCACACCCTAGATCGCATAGCAACCATGTCAGAGGGGACTACAACAGAGAGCCCGTGTAAAGAATATATATGCTATCAATGTGGGGATATCTACTATCAAGCAGGTTACAAGGTAATTCAAATCCCAATGCCAGAAGTTCCCCCTACTTCTTCAACTTTTGCAATCAAAGAAGAAGAACCTGCTATTACACAAGAACCAGCTATAACTATCACACAAGAACCAGCTATAGATGAAACACAAGAACTAGCAGGACCTCCCAAGATTAAGACTGAACCTTACCTTGCAACAAATGTCAAATTTGAAACCCCTACTTTTGTTAACAAAGCCATACAAATAGTGTCGAGTGAAGAATCTGCCCCTCCCAGCCAGACCAATATCCACACTTTTGTGGAAAAATCTACTCAGACCTTACCTCATCCCACCATTTGCAACGCTGAAACACAAACTCAGCCATGGTATGAGTAGGTAGTAATACAGAAATGGAAGGAAAAGTATGCTGCTATACAGGCCAAAAGCCTGCAAGAGCACAAACAAATCTGGATAAATCATACCTACTCAAATTGGGAAGCTTTAGAGTAGACACGTCAGGAAGCTCGTGCCCTGAAGAAACAGAACAAAGAGTTGAAAGGCATATTGGCCCTGGTATTTGACTTGGCACAGAAGCTATTGGCTACAAGGAAACCATCCTGCAATTACTCCTTGTTCCTGATGGAACGACTCACATGGTTTTAGATCAAATCAATCACAGAAGGCAGATCCCATGCAGTACTACACCCAACAGATTTTGTCAAAACCTTTACAGAAGCATTTGCTAGGGATCAGCACCTCCTCTGTGAGGCATATTTTCATAACGAGGCCATTCCCGAGAACAGGCAGCTGAACCTTAATCCTCTTGTTGGGGACATCCAGATTCGGGCATTCACCTCCTTTCTCCACAATCAGATTTTGTGGCAGGATGACTTCCTGGCCGCCAAGCAAAATGAAGATAACCGTCTTCTCTGGATAAGACTAGAACCACAAAATGCAGCCACTTTTGTTACATAATACTATCAGTTTTTAAAGAAACTAGGGATGGTTGAACATGTTCAGAAACTGCAATCAACAGTGCTTCAGGATTGTCAGCACTTCATCAGATCCACAGAGATTGCTAACCTCCAGGAAAACAACTTGTTTTGGCAGCAATCCACTAAGAAAAGATAGGAACATAATCCTTTTAGCCCTGCTAACCTCGATATAGCAATCTCCAGGGTACCCAACTACATCCAATGTGTTCAACAATGTGCCGAAAGCTGGATAGGGTACCGGTTTTATTTTCCTATCCTCTGGTTGCTAATAGAGAGATATCAAATCCATTATAAGTTGCCTAAGAAGACATAAACAACAGCTTGGCAAAGGTTACAACGTGTCCAAGGGTTCAGAGCGCCAACAAACATCACCTCCCACAGCTAGTGCTTGAGTAACTTGCACGCTCAGAGTCGGTATTCAGACTCTGATTTAGAGTGAAGTTTCTTGTGGACATACAACATTTTAAGTTGGGGGAGATGTTAGGACCACACAATACACCTTTTTTCCCATACTTTTTGCCACCATTACACTCTTGTTCACTCACATTTAAACCCATATTAACACTCTATCTTATCTTTTCAAAGGTATACAACGTCTCTTCTCATTACTATACGTTTAATCTGTTTTGCATATAATTTTACATCACTCTCGTACTTAACCATTGATTAGATATGTATAAGTGATGAAACAGTTCAAACTGTAGATTAGCATTTGAGGCTTGTTGCTGAAACAACAATTCACAAAAGCTGTTACACAGTCCATGGTCGACGATGCTGAAACACAGAAGCTGTTACACAGTTCATGATCAACGATGCTGAGGAAGTTGTTACATAGTCCATGGTTGACGATGCTGAAACATAGAAGCTGTTACATAGTCCATGGTCGACGACGTTGAAATACAGAAGCTATTACACAGTTCATGATCAATGATGATGAGGAAGTTGTTACACAGTCCATGACCGACGATGTTGAAACACAAAGGAAGCCATTACATAGTCCGAGGTCAACAACAACTCACACAGATTGACTACAACAGCTGCACCATGAGCCAAGCACCAACCATCGCTGCTGAAACAGTCAGAACGCAAATCCCGTGGCTGAAACAACCCATGATTTGCGATGACGAAACAAAATACAACAGTAGAAACAAGAAAGAGCTGTTACTCCAACCGTAACAACAACACCTCACTCAGCACTTGTAATATCATTTCTGTTGCGGGAGACTAGGAGACCCTATTCTAGTTTAGAAAGTCGATCTGACTAAGAATAGGACCCAGATATACACTTGTAATTTGTTGATCAATTGTACCGAAGGGATTCTCCTCTTCAAATAAGAGGAAATCACCATTCGAGAGGACCATTTTTTGTACTAAGAAAGTTTCACAGAGAAGGACGTACTTCATTTTCAGATTGTAATATGGTACACTGATAGATGAATAGAAGACTGTTTTGATCATCCTTCTCTAGTCTCTTCATCTCATGGGAATCTTGTGAGAAGGGAGGGCCCACCTTCTTCACAAGATTCACCCGTTAGTTTTATAGTGTGTTAGTGTGATTTTTGTTTATGCCTTGATTAATTTCTGTTTTGCTGAAACACTACTTTAATGAATTCTGCTTTGCTGAAACACTACTGAACTCTGTCTTACTGAACGTTACATTGTTTTATGGATCCTATTATGGAAGAGATTCTCCCCTATTCACTTGCCTCTTTGAGAGGGCATCCTCCTAATGAGATTCAAATCCAATATAATAGTTCTCCTCATATCCCATTACATTGCTTGAACCCCTTTATATAGTGCTACCATCACCTAAGAAAATTCTAGAGGAGGAATCTTCTAGAAGTAGAACCTTCTNCATTTATTATATCTAACTACCCATTTATTATATCTAACTTCCATAGTGGGCCTTATTTAATAATATAATGGACCTAGTCCACCTTACATTGAATGGCCTCCACTATTATCACTATGGGACCTCTGCCACCCCCCACTACCTCTCTAGCTACCTTACATTCCATCCCTCTTATGAAAGAATTGTCCTCAACGCTTGATGTACAACCATATACTAGGGTCCCATGGATAATTGTGGACCATAATTCTGAAGAAGACTGGATAACCAAGGTCCCATGTAGAAAGGAAAGCCACCATGCTGAAGTAGTCCAACCACCATTGTAATCTCGGGTCCCATGTCCAAGTTCTCATGTGAACTCCCCATGGAAGATTTTGGAACCCAATAACCAACTCAAAATGATGCTCCAAATACTGACACCTTTCATGTGGATCCAAAGAACAAGATTCATCCACATAGTGGAAAATGTTCGTAGCACAATCTGGAAGGAACAATACCATTGTAGAATATGTAGGTTGGAGGTTGGTAATCATAACTAGCTCTTGATGTGGGCCATTGATGTTCTCTACAGAAGGTGGAGTAGAGTCATCAAATAAAATATGGAAGTGGTTGTCATCCCAGAAATGACAACTATCCATATACCAATAATCACAATCGGCCTCAAAATCATACCAAGCATATATTTCTTGATTATATTCATCCTTGATGTCTTCGCTAAGAAATATCTCTTACATTCTATCCAATGAATCTTGAATACTATGAAAACTATCATTGAGGCCATCTGCAAGGTCATGCAATCTATCATCTAATGTGTCATACAATTGAGATTTGAATGATTCAGTTATTTGTAGAATTTATTTGAGGGTTTGAGAAGAAATAGCCATATGAGAACCCTATGAACTCTTCGGTCCCACAACTATCATGAAAAATCCAAAAGTATAGAACAATAAGTTACGACAAAAAATCACGAATTTTTCTCGAAAAACCCTAAAAAAATGTTGAATTTAAAATGCTCATAACTTCACTTCCCGGACTCCATTTCAGCTGATATTTATTTGAAATTGGGTGAAATTGTGAGAGAAACTGAAATCTATAATTTGTTTTGGAAAATAAGGCCTTCAGCTCCTACATAAATAAAAAAAATTGTGCCGTCGTCCGCGGAAAACACCCTGAAAAATTGCAGATTTTAAAACTTCAATATCTTGACTTCCCGGACTCCGTTTCGGATGATTGTTTTTTTAAATTGGGTTTTTTTATGAGAGGAAATCAGATATACAATCCGTTTTTAAAAAATTTGCACAAAAATATACTGAAAGTTTATGGAATGTTGCGGCCTTCGTTTTTTTTATCGAAAAAAAAATATATGCAAAAATAAAAAATATTTGCCCACAATGTCTACCAAGGAAAGTGCTCTAATACCACTTGTTAAGAACTTGAATAGATATAAAAATATAATCACCACAAATAATGAATACAAAATAGATCCACAGAGAAAACATAGAAGAAACCACACTTTATTATTACCAAACCCTTGAGGTAGGGCAACAACATACAATGGATCCTATTACAAAATCACCACAACAGATATACATGAACAATATGCAAAATCTCATTTCTTATTATCAAAACCTTGAGGTAGGGAAACAACATACAATGGATCCTATTATGGGAGGGATCCTCTCCTGTCACTTGCCTCTTCGAGGGGTCATCCTCCTATGGAGCTACAACTCACAATACAATACTTCTCTTCCTATCCCACTACATTGATCGAACCCTTTTATATAGTGCTACCATCACCTAAGAACATCCTAGAGGAGGATTCTTCTAGAAGTAGAACCTTCTAAGAAGTCCTCTTACATTTATTATATCCAACTAACCATTTATTATATCTAACTACCATAGTGGGCCTTATTTAATAATATAGTGGACCTAGTCCACCTTACATTGAATGGCCTCCACTATTATCACTATGGGCCCTCTGCCCCCCCCCACTACCTCTCTAGCTACCTTACATCAAAATTGTGTGCAGAATGAATTTGTTCAAAACTATTATAGAGATTTAAACATGGAAGAACTTACTTTGTCACATCATCCATTCAATTCGGGTTATGAGTGTAATTTCATTAAATCTTCTGCCAGATCTTCGAATATGTTTAAAATTAAATTCATCGCGGGTTAACGACGCAGGAACAAGTGGTAATGTGGCCTATCAACAATTTAAAATTGTTGTTATTCAATCGGCACACGTGGTAGAAACAAATGTGATATCAAGCATTAATTGGTCTATTAAATGTCCAAATACGATCGTATCTTATGCCGCAAACATCCCATCATTTTTTTAGTCCTGTTGGTGGGTCGTGGATCAGGATTGTGCTTCAAACACTTTTTGTTGATATCTTCTAGCAAAATATTTGACACCGATTGATCTTTCCATTCATAGATGACATGGAAAAGCTAACTAGGAGGCATGCCTAGGACTCAGGGAACCTTAATATGACTAAGGACGAAGCTAGGCCATACGACCCCCTTACATGGTAAAGACACGTGGCATTTGAGACTGGTGACTTCATTCGCTTGAGTTAATCAAAATCAAGGCTTTCTTTAAGCTCTATGTTCTAAAACCCAATCCTATATTGCTGATGCCAAAAATTATCAAGGATCGACAATCAACAATCAACCTACCCAAGTGATCTCGGATCGAATCTCTCAAAAAAGTCCCAATGTAGAAAACGCATCGGGGATCAACGATCGACGATATACTTGTCAGAGAAAAAAACAATGGTTTTAACCTTTCTAGATTTCTCCAACCCCAATGAAACACATTGGTCATCGACAATCAGTGATTTCTTTACAACTTTGTCAATGTCTATCCTTCTTGTATTTTGCCGATGCCGAAGGGGATCGACTATCTCTTGAAACTTCGTGAAAATAACTTACCCAAACCAACTCCACCTTCTGTCAATGCCGATGGGGATCGACTCTCGATGACTATTGTTACTGTGGTTCCTTTACTTGCTTGAATTTTTCCAACGCCGAACTTGAGCACGTTAGGTGCAGTGTTAGCTGTCGATTCTGAATTCATGTGTCAAGTTCTTTTGAGACATGAGGTTTCACAAGTTCAAAAAAAACTGACTTGATGATACGATTCATGAAAATAAAACCAAGATAAACCATTTCCCAAAGTGAAATTGATTAAGAAAGTGAAGAAAACAAGTGGTAGCTAAAAAGTGATAAAATTTCATAAGGCTTTTAGGGTGTGTTGAGTGCTCAACAAGAAGAATAATGGACCATTTTGTTTTTACCAAGTCCAAGATTCATTCATCAAAGAATGCAGATGCATGCTCACAGGGACTGAACTGACCAAGGTTACAAAAGTATCCCTCAATTTACTCAAGGTGAAGGGAGTGTGTGTATTTGAAGAACAATTCACATACATAAGGTTTTTTGGCTTCAAATGGAAAACCCTAGTTCTTCCAAGGTTCGTGTGTGACACATTTTTGGTGTATGAGTTTTGTAGATATTACAGGACATGGTCCCTATTCTTTGATAAGAAGAGAAATTTTCAATTTATTCCCATGCCATTTAAAATTGTTGGATTTATAGCCAAAATTTTCTCAAAGTCTCACTGAAATGGTAGGATTATTTGAATCCTTTAATATGAAAGAAGAATAGGCCCTAAGTGGTTTTCACTTGAAGGGTATTTTCATGGCCCATATGTTATCAATTGGTTATGCCTCAATTTTCAATAAGGTGAAAGAAATTTTAGAATGGGGTGATGACAATGAAGACTCATGTGTTGAGGATAAGGTAACAACTACCCTGAACAAAATTATTACCAAAAATAAGAGACAACCTACTCATGAAAATACACATACCAAGGTAAGTTCAAACATTGGCGTAGTGGTGGTCTCTCCTCTGAAAGAAAACAAGAAGCCACAACATAGACATAGGGGCATATCCACAACCAATGTCAAAGGTGGCACAATGCATCATCCTAATAAGAGTCCCCCTTCAAGCCATGAGGATCAGGATATTAGTGCGGGTGGAAAAGAAAACAATCAGGGACATGCGAGTGATGGATATGGTGGGGACCTCCTGCGATACCAATTGGAGGAAACACACATGGTTACCCATATCCCCAAGAGAAAAAGGAACCCAGATGAAGGTGTTTCTCTAGACCCTGGTGGTTTAGAATTGAACATGACTAACATGGATATTGATGAAGTCAACAACATGCATGCATGGGATACATTGCAATTGCTAGAGAGTAGATTGATTGCAGAGGAGCTGGCTAGTGAGGGTCCACCTATTTTTTAGGAAGAATCTATCACTCTTCCTCATGACAAGTATGAAAAATAGTCCAAGAAGCTCCATATCGAAATATTTAATAGGAAGGATAAAAAGGTGACATGAAAATGTAGCTTTGAAATTGAAGTAAGGGATTGAAACCTTCAAGGGTTCACAAGTCCCATCAAGATACCAATGATGCTCTAGCTCACTCAATAATAGAGCAGGAGATAGAGAATGAGAGAGAGAAAAAGAGGGTAAGGTAACTTGAATCTATCCTTAGCCCATAGCCATTATTTTCATAACCATTAGCTATGATGGTTCTTGAGGAGGTCCCTCAAGAAATAGTTGGACTAAGCTCCAAAGTAAATAAATATACAAAATAAATCATCGGTTTAAGAAGATATGTTGCTGAAAATATTGTTAAGAAAATTCACATTATGTATGAAGCTTGGGAAATTGTTGTTGAATATGGTGTCATAGCTAGAAGGATTCGCTCCCTTAGTGAATATCTACAAGAGGGTCTACAAAATGATGACCATTTCTACAAGAATGTAGTAAGAACATTTTTGGCTAGAATATCAAACATGGATGAATAAGTAAGGTGAAAGAATGACCTTACTTATAAAAGTGATTTAAATAAAATATAGGCTAGATGGTTTGGGAGAATAGATACTCTTCTAAAATTGAGTGCCACCTATGATTCTTTGATGGAAAATAAGAGTGTGTTCTTTTGAAACGAACTTGATATTATAAAGGAAATAGAAGGCCCCCTTTTAATAAAGGACTTGATGTTTTCAAATAAGTATCGGGTGGAAAAAGAATAGGGTTTACTGAGGGTCACATGGGGAATGAAATTTGATGACCTCATAAAATTTTCGGAAGAAGAGCTCTGATGATGGTTGGTCAATTTTGTTAACAAGAATGAAGATCAACCATGCATAGAACAACAATAACGGGACACATTGAAGAGAATTGATGACAAGTTGTTAGGATTTAAGGTAAAATAAGACATAATCATAGAACCATTACATGAATGTATCCAAGAATGGTTGAACACTGTGTTAAATTAAATTACTACTCCATTGTAATCTTGAAGATCAAATAAAGGGTTATGACAGGTCCACTCAAGATGCTCCCTGTTATTTAAAGAATGGAAAATAATACAAAAGAACCATTCTTTTCTTCCATTTTTGTTACCTCTTCTTAATATATATGTCCATGGGAGCCCCATCCTATCCCACTAGGCTGAAGACATTTTATATTTCTCATTTAAATATCATGAATATTGTGTAGTGCCAATTGTTTGCACACATTTTATTTGATATTGAACAATCAATTTGTACTTATTTTTTGAAATCCCAAAAAGTGATATATTGTGTGATCTAGGTGGACATTGGTGGCCACCCACCTATTCCATGGGATCAAAATACAATTTCTAAACTTGGTAGTTTTTCTATTGTTTTTTTGGGTCCTAAACTTTCGGGGCCGTTTTGAGGCCTTAAACGATGTTTTCTTTGTCCCGAAAGCACCTAGTAGATAATGAGAGGCTTGTACTGGGCCATTTGGAATGTGTACTCCTCATACATACCTTTCTGAAAGGCTACCAAGAACCCCAAATAGATATTGTATGGAAAAGTAATGCCCTTGCGAAGTTCACATATCAACTAACCAGATCAGGGCCCATAAACCTTTTGGCGTTTCATCTTCTGGGGTTAGGGTTTTCTCATTGATGCTTTATGTTAAAAGGAAATTTTGGCCTCACTGTAATAATCTTATTGTGAATGCACATAGCCATCACATCGCTTCTCAGAGATAATCTACTACCATTCTAGTGAGTTCATTTCACTCTACATTTTTACAGTTCCTACATAGTTTGTTTATAAATAGAAATTGAGTATTACTATATCTCTGTGTTTCTATCATATTTCTATGTTTTATGTTGTCTGCTCATAAATTTTGTGGTTTAATACTTCTATTTAAGAATGAAATCTCAAGAATCAGTTTCATTTACATCCCTATGATATGAATGTTGCTAAATCATTTAAAGTTCTCTAATAAAGGACCATTTTTTGCTACCCTATGTTGTGTTGTTTTTTCTTCAAATATGTCATTGTATCTTTGCATTATCTTGGAAGTGGTTTAATAGTAGAAATGATTTCTCTTTCTTCATGATTCAAATTCATGTCCTTAGAATCTGTTCTTTTCCTGACCCAATCTTATGCATTAAGTATGTGAATGATACACATTTTTATACATAAGTGACATAAATCATTATGTGAGTGAGGAATAGAGGAGAACCACCTCTTTAAAAATGAAGAGGGTAACTTTGGATTCCATAAATAATACCCTATGAGGTTGTCTCTTCTCATTAATAGGAAAAGAGATCAACAAGAGAGCACAACAAGATTGCAGATTAGTGCTCAAAGGAAGGACTTCAACTAACTAAGCTTTATGGTTCCTTGGAAGAAGTACAAGATAGACATACAATAAGTTTACAACAATTTTCATTTACTAATTTATGAACTTGTAATATGTTAGTACATGGGGATGTTAAGTCTATTGTTTGTCTTCAATTGCTCAATAGATAATATACTTGATATTATGAATGTCGTGGATATTTTTCGATATACTACTAGAGTGAAATATTATGAATAGATCTATCTCTCGATTATCGTTTTTAGATTGTGCCTAGAACACATGAGTATTGTATTTTTTTTTTATCTCAAATAAAAAACACATTTTTTTCTTGGAAAAAAATAGTGTTTCCTTATTGGAAACTAGGTACTAGATTATAGATTCCTTTAATAACACCATCTCACTCATAAAAGGTTAGAATTCATTATTAAGAGAGTATTCTTTGTCATGTCTCATGGATATAGGTATGAAATTTATTTTTTTATCTTCCTTTCCATTACTAATTTGTTTGTTAATTATTATATGATTTAATTAAAGACAAAGTTGTTTAATTATAAATTTATCCACGGTTACCACAATCACACATGCCATGTATTGCACAATCATCCATGCCATGTACTAGAAAGGTTATAGACAACCACAACTTTTGAATGCCCCATATCAAGCACTACCATGGCCACACTATCAACTTTTGTATTGGAAAGGGTTATGGAGGGTCGCGACTTTGGAATGCCATGTATCAACCACTATCATGGTTATTTTAATGGTGGAAGGATAGACATTTACATTGTTCATTACCTTCAACACCTCTATGAACCACTAATATTATATATATTACAACTATTCAAGTGGCCATTTTCATTCTTGTTGCATTGTAGATGTATGATTGGAATTCATGGAGGGAGATGTCAGATGAAGCCGTTTAAAAATCATGGAGGAGAAAGACCACCAAATGAAAATGAAAGGCTCGATCGTGAACCATGGTGGAATTGAGGTCAAGATATTGATCCTCCTAGGTGGAAAGAGATTTATCCCTAGCATGAGTGGTCCAAGAGGTAATATTTATTACAAGTTCCAATTATGAAAGAATACTAAACCAATACTACCGATTGGTATGATGTTAGTGCTAAGTGAGAGTCTCATTAAACTTTAGATTTATTGAGAATGGAAGAAAATAAAGAACATTGAATCTTGTATGTCTTTTTTTTGTAAATAAAATATTTGTGTTACCTTATAATATCAAAATCATACATATGTCCAGGCCCTGACGCGTGGCCTACCATGTGTAGAAACCAGGCCAACATTAGGTCCATGTACCATTATCTTGCATAGTTCAAAAATATAGAGCTAAAAGAGATGAAAACTAGAGCTGAGACCTTCAATCCAAATTGTCTTCTACCTATCCTATCTAAAAATAAAACAAAATTGATAATATGCATAAAAGAGAAATCATATTCTCGGTGTCTGTGATGCTACATCGTTTCTAGGAGGAGTGTGCCTGTAACACTCTGTTTTCCCCAGCTTGTAGTTAATCATTAATTATGATTACCATGATATGACATGGGACCAATATAAATGTATTATTGATTGAATTTCCAATGGCTGAATGTGGGGGTGAAGCCTTGAAGTAATGGCCATGATATCACTAGAGGAAATAATGGGAAAACTATAAGATAGGGTTCATCAGGTCAAATGATCCCAAATTTCGCCTTGTTGGAATGATAAACCCCCTTTTAGATCCCAAAGAGAGGAATCAATTAATGAAGGAAGGAATAGTGGTTGAATACTCAACCACCCCCATGAATGGAAGCATGGTATGACTGAAGAATGTTAGCCCAAAGTACCGCAGAGCTTGGCAGACTAGGATGACCTGAGTTTCCTTCTGACAGAAGGAACAGGATAGGTCAAGAACCATCTTGGGAAAAGATATACAGAAAATAGAGACAAGGAGAAGAAACATGGAGGAGGAAGAGCATAGGAGGCTTTGCAGAGAGAAGGAGGGACACTAGATAAGAACGCATGCACAAAGGGGAATGCATGATCCATATATGAAAAATAAAAAGGGAAGGCTGTGAGCTTGATGATGGGGAATCATCTGATAAACCTCGCAGGGATGTTGTGATAGAGAGAAGGTATCTAAGAATGACATAGTTCCCTAGTGATATCATGGATTGACATGGGGGTGGCCAGAGTGCTAAGAATGAATGTATCTGAGCCTAAGGTTGGGTGGAAAGGAGAACACCCATAGTTGGTTAGTTGGTTGCAACCTATAAAAGATAAATATTCTCATATCCCATGTAATTGAACTGCAACTATAAATTAAAGTTAAATATCCTATGAATGTTTCATGGATGTGCATCTTTTCTTGATGATTAGACTATGTCCATTTATCTTTGCTTGATTGTGTATTTAATCAAGTATGGAACTATATGGTTTGTACATGTAAATGCTAGAGACCTGTAGCGGCTCAAGTTTAAGAAAATGAATTGTGAGATCATCGAACTTGGGCACAATTTCCTATTTTCATGTAGACACTCCCAATGGTTTTGAGTCTCCTGGGAAAAGGAGTCTGTTAAGCCCAAGAGAAAGAGCGCAAAGTGTGTGCCAGTGCCTAATTATTTTAGAACCGACGAAGCTCAGGAAGGATAGCAATATTTAAGCCTCGAAAGGGAAGATCCT
>JASDQU010241269.1:2078-19297 GCA_032191745.1 Picea mariana
CATACCAAGTAGCCTCCCACTCAATGTATTCCCTTATCACCATCCATTTGTCCAAAAAACTGAAATCAAACAGATAGTTCAAGAGTTCCTAGTTGTTGGTGTCATTTGTCCTAGTACCAGTCCTTAGTCGTCACCAATTGTCATGGTCCTAAAGACATAAGACACTTGGCACATGTGTCCTGAATTTCGAGCTCTCAAAAAAATCATAGTCAAGGATAAAATTTCTCATTCCCATCATTCACGACCTCTTGGATGAGCTTAAAGGTGCTCAATTCTTCACCAAACTTGATTTCCATTCAAACTATCACCAAATTCACATGAAGGAGGCAAGCATCCCCAAAATTGATTTTTGCACTCATGAAGACCATTACGAGTTCTTGGTGATGCCATTTGGATTTTGCAATGCACCTTCCACCTTCCAAAGAATTAACTAGGTTGTGTGGGGAATGACATTCTGCTCTTTTGAGGGAAAAAGAGAACTCTTCCCACCTGCTTTGGCATAATTGTATCACCCTATTCCCAAAATTTCTCATTATCTTTTAATAGTGCATTATATCCTCATGTTGTCTCTCTCTCTCGGGACTGGAACTAATTTTGGATAATTCATGCATGCAACTAGGAGAATAGAGGATGTATGCCAATTGTTTGATAAAATTCCTGATCAAAATGTGGTGTCTTGGACCAAAATCATCATAGGATAAGCTCAGAATGGGAAAATTGGAAATTCATAAACCACGATATTTATAACGGATTTTATTTTATTTTATTAATACATAGAGGCATTCATTCGCTTTGGGATTTCTTCTATGATTTAGTAAGCAATTAGGGCATTATAGATGGTTTAAATTTATGACTTTATGATAATAAATATCGTTTTTGCTTTTGTTAGGGACGAAAATGAAAGGTTTTTGGTGTTGTAATGCATAATTTGTGTCTTGAGCAGTTTCTGCTGCAGAATTGGTGCATGGTGGGTTGTTGTTGTGGTCGAAGGAGGAGTATCAATAGGAGATCGATCGATGTATCCACTCAATTAATTAATACCCATTTCCATCCATATATCCATATCTGTGGGTGATTGATTAATTGTATGGAATCCAAAGAACAAAAAAGCCTTAATTATAAATTTGCAATCCACGATCTTTATAACATACTTATGCAATTCAGTAAGAAATTAGGGCATTATAGATGGTGTAAATTTTAGACTTTATGCTAATCAATATCATTTTTGCTTTTGTTATGAATGGAATTTCATTTTTATAACTTAAGAGTAGTCGTTCCTAAGAACAACAATACAATCACAAGTCTTAGTTTTCTAATTCTATATTTAATTTTATCCTAGTGTAGATCTAAGATCAAAGTCAACATTTCTATGTAGATGATTCTACATGATACCATGTCCGGTTGGTTGTTGATTTGTACATCATTCAACATAGCTTGGTGTTTTATGTTTATCTTTATGCATGTCATAATCCTTTACATGTTGGTCTATCCATAGCAACATTTGTCTTTTTGCAGAAATACTTTCTTGAAAGGAGAATTATTTGTGTCACTCTGGCCAAAATTTTCTTCTAGGAAACCTTTTCTATTATGATACACAATTGTCATAAGAGGCTATCCATTTCTTTTGATTATGTATTTTCTAGAGATGAGAATGTTTTTATCTAATCAATTTGTTTGAATCCGATGTTGGTATGTCATGAGTTTCTCCTATGGAGTGTTGAATATAAGTTGTGGTTTCCTCCTAGGCATATCAGAACCAATTCAAATTGACTCTCTTTCTGCTAAGCTGAAATAATACTTTTCTTAACATGCATGTGTAGGTGCAATATGCCATTTTAATTACTCTCCTAGTTATCTTTTAGCTTTGAGTGGACTCATTAAAGTTGGTCAAACCAAATGTTGTGTAGGTCATGCTCCATATAGAAACAACAGGAGTTAGTTTGAAATTGAAAGTTTTGGAGTCTGAAAAACCTCAAACATAAGATGTAGCAATTCATCTGGCCAACAAATATCATATGGTATAGTGGGTTAATGCTACTCCCCACTTAAATGAACATGATGTTGTTATTGGAGTTTCCATGGTTTATGTCAATATTACTAAACATGTAATGTTAATAATAATAATTGTAGTTTTAATAGATAAGCCACCTAAAAACTATTTCGTAAATGATTTTTGTTTAAACTTTAAACTTAAAGTTAATACCATTAGAGTTGTTATTCTCAAGTTTTTGCATTTTATAGATAGCCTATGTGAATTGAGCTAAGGTTAGTTGTGAAGTAATCAGAAGAATAGTTTTTTGACTAGTAAAATCATAATACTAAATTTGCAATGGGATACGAAGCAAATATGGTCATATATTTTGGTGAAAATGGAAAGTTGTTGTATTTATTGAACTTAGTAAAGTTGAGGAATATTTAAGATTTATTAGCAATCTACTACACTATTGAATAATTTGGTGACTTATGGTGTTAGATCTAATATTGACTTTGGTAATAATAGGAATATTTATTTAGTACTCTACATGTAGATGAAATTAAAGGAATGATTGTGGAGATTAGAGGTGGATATGGGTGCATGGAGGGCCATGGAAGATGAAATTTGTGAAGCAATAAAGCTTAGTTGTATTATTTATTGGTTAGTTGGAGCTATAAAGCTTGTGAAATCTAGTGTTTTAGTTTACTGAATTATAGACCTGCGCAAGCATATTTAATTTTTTATACACATGAGACATCTGCTTTGGATTGAAATTGAAAATTATTTTTCTTTCATAAAAAAATGCGTTAAATATATGTCTATCTCAAATGTGTTGGGATTTATTATGAGAAATGATTATGTTTGTAAATTCCAATCCGTCCATTGGCATCGACTTCTTGTGGAATTATGATTTTTCAAAATGGATGCATGCATATTTAAGCTATAAATTCTAAATTTCTGCCAAATATTCTAAAATAGCACATCTATTTAGAATCGTCAACATTAATATAACAATAATCAACTGAATTTCTTGCTATTGTTAAGCTATAAAAAACCTTATCACATCATAGATTTCCAAAGGGAATGGGTTTGTTTGTGTTTAGGGTCGTGACAACAACCATAACATCCAAGAGTGAGCATTCGGTATCTCAAATCATCCCCATAACTCGTGCGATTAGAGTTCTATAAAAGAGTGGAAATCCCCTGAGCCAATAGCCATTAGGGTTCTATAAAAGAGTGGAAAGCACGTGAGCCATCGCTCTACCATCCGTGAAGGAGTGCAACAATAGCCATTAGGGTTCTATAAAAGAGTGGAAAGCACGTGAGCCATCACTCTACCATCCATGCAGGAGAAGTGCCATTGATATTTGTCTCCACGAGTGCCATTAGGGATTCATATATATTTTTCAACTTTGATCCCTCACACTCGCTTTGTGGACTGTAGAGGAAAAGGGTATCACTCATATTGCGACCGCGAGAGCCATTCAAGAGGTAAGAGCGAACAATTGTTTACACATATCATGGTTATCAAATAGTATTAATAAGTTATCATTTGAATCTCCCTTCTAACGATGCTCGCGATTATTGTATATATAAAGGGTTCACCATTAAGTATGTAAAAATGGGAGAATAGAGGATGCGCGCCAAGTGTTTGACAAAATGCCTGAACGAATTGTGGTTTCTTGGACTACAATCATCACAGGGTGTGAAATGTGGGTTTGTGGAAGATGCTCGCCAAGTGTTTAATGAAATGAGTTGGCATGATTCGGTTTCATGGAGTGCTTTGATTGTTGGGTATGTGCAGAATGGGCATGTCGATGAAACCTTGAGGCTCTATTATCAAATGGAAGCAGATGATGTCAGACCGCACTTTGCAACGATGGTCAGTGTTATTCCGGCTTGCGCTTATCTGGGATATCTGCAACTTGGAAAGTGTATTCATTGTTATGTGATTAAAAGTACAGAGTTTGTGCATGATATGTTTGAAAAAATGGCTGAAAGAAATGTGATTTCGTGGAATGCAATGATTAATGGGAATGTCAAATGGATATCAAAACAAGGCTTTAGTGCTCTTTGAACAGATGCAGGTTGTAGGCCTAAAGACAAATTCAGTTACGATTGTTTTTTCTCTCTTATTTTGTCTTTTTTTCAATTTCTATTGTAGTTTTCATATTTTTGTCCGTGTTTAAGGTCTTATGCTCTATAAGTTATATGTTTTTTTGGTCTTCTATATATTATAAAATCTGTAAGTATTAGGATCTTCCCTAAATTATGACGTGTACTTTTCCAGCTTGGTTTCCTTGAGTATGCATTTGTTTAACCACAAGCTAAAAGAGGTAAATTTTAATTTTATGTAGGATGGATTACATGCAATTGTGGAGGAGACGTTATTGCACACATTTTACATACAAACTACTTTTCATTTTTCTCTAACCTGTGTAAGTGCACTTATGTATATATTTTGGGACTGGCATGCAAAAGTATAGTAATGGTGAATAAAGACACTAGAGAGAGTTGAAAGGTGTGTAAGCTTCTCCATCAACATTGGATTTTCTGGATTTGAATAAGGTGATATTAGATTTTGACATCATTTTTAAGTTTTTCTCAAGAAGTGTCTTTATTTTTTTCCTTGATCTTGTTTCATGCTTCCATTCATTTCGTCTCGTTTGGTTTTAAGATAATTTTGTCCTTTTGTTGTTTGGGTTAAGATAATTAGATATAAATTTAGAGAGTTACATGGTATATAGTTTTAGGGATAATCTATATGTAAATTTATATATAATTATATAGAGTTAGAGATTTACATTGTTAAAGCCTTGGAAACTTGGAAATAACTTATGGATTTTATATTTGTACATTGCCATTTCAACAACCCCTCTAAATTTTCTTACCGAGCTTCATTCATACTTATTCGTAAATTTAGATATGAATCACGAACTTGTCTACATAGTCACATAGACAAGGTTGTTAGTTGTAATTGCTTCATTGGGTTGTCATTGCATACATTGTTGTATACTCTATGAACCATATATAACTCTAGTAGAAGACACATTTTCAAATTTTTACTCTAACCAATATTGGTAGGTTGCATACATTGTTGTATACTCTATGAACCGTATATAACTCTAGTAGAAGACACATTTTCAAATTTTTACTCTAACCAATATTGGTAGGGAAAGTATTTTTTTCACTATAAATAGAAGTTAATATAGGTGTAATTGAGTAGGAACTTCTTAATTATGCATTGCCTGGACATTTTTTTCTTCGTATATTTCTACCAAAGTTCCCCTGACCACAAAATACATATGTATTATATGGAAAATCATATATTGTTTTCTACTATTCATTTATGCCATTGGTGGGGTTGTTTGAATTCTTTGTGTTTGCACTATTTATATTTATAACACACAATTGATAGAAATGTATGTTAATCCATGTTGCAATCATGCTAAAAGGTGTAAATTTGTATAATGATTACTCTAGCTAAAACTTGCATAAAAAGAGTTTCCATAGTCCTAATGAAGAAAGACCCAAATCCTAACTAATCCAACATATCTAGAATGAAATCCCATTCAATCCTATTGTACATCTTATCAAATTGCATCTTCAAAAAAGGGATTTCCCCCAAATTCATGAGCCAAATTGACACCCTCCCAAGTTGTGACCACACTAGTACAAATTGGATAACTTGTTACTAAAACAAAAACTAAAAATCATATACATACAACTATTTTTTAGTCAGTGACTAATGGTAGCAAATTTGCAGTCCTTTTCTCCCGACTAACTTTTGGTCGTATCTCGATTAGTCATTAATTGGCAATTAATGACTAATCGAGATATGACTAAAAGTTAGTCGGGGAAAAAGATACTGCAAATTTGCTATCATTAGTTGTCGACTAAAAAATAGTCGTGTATATCTAATTTTTAGTTGTTTTTTTAGTAACAAATTACTCATTTTGTAGTAGTGTTCTATTTCTTCTTTCTCTCTCTCTTCCTCTTCTTTATTTCTTACTTTCTTCTTGTTATCTTTTCTCCTTTATTGGTGATCATGATCATTTTCCTTTGTCAATGTATCAACCCCAAAAAGCATATTTTCCACCAATGTATCGACATCAAGATGTCTTTTCCTCGTTGACATATCAGTGCCAAAAACTCATTCTCCATTGATGTGTCGGTGTCATAATCTGTTTTACTTATGGATGTATTGGCGTCAACATCACATTCATTGCCAGTGTATCGACGACAAATTTCTTTTCCTCATCGACGTATCGGCGTGGAGTACTCTTTCTTTGTCAATACCAGATCATTCTTTTTCGTCAGTGCATCAGTGAAAAATCATCTTTTCTTGCCAACGTATCGACGACGGAATCACATCATCTCACCAATGTATCGGCGACTGAATCACATCTTCTCATTGATGCATCAACAATTGAATCACATCGATCGTATAAAAGAGAGTTGGTCAAGCGCATAAGTGCTCACTTTCTCACCGACGTATCAACCATTGAACCACATATTTCCATTGATGTTTCGGCGAATGAATCACATCTTCTCGATGTATCAATGACTGAATTTCATTTTTTCACCAACGTTTCAAAGACAAAAACAAATTTTCTCGTTGAAATGCTTCCTTCCTCGGTGGCTTCGTAAAATATTTTCTTGTTAATGTATCGGAAAAATATTTACATTCACTATCAATACTTAGTTGATTTTTGCGATTTTCAGGCTCGCGACTGTCACAATTTTCATGACAATGTCTGACTCATCCTCTTAGCCAAATTCAACCCATACAAGCTGCATTTGAACTCAAAATCGACCAAGTTTATCTTTGCAACAAGAAATCAATGTAAAACTAAATTTCAAGGGTTTTTGACCTTGATTACTCTACTGGGTGAAGTTCAAATTCACCCCCAAACTCCTGTGTAACTGCCACAGATTTGTTATTTTTGGCTTCTAGGACCAAAACCCATTTGTTGACTTGAAATTTTTGACATACCCAAGTCGATTGTGATTCTCCCCAAATAAAACATATTAACAACTCTATATATGTTGTAGCAAGCCCTGTAAGCCCAGTGTTGTAACCTACATCTCAGATACTAATTGTAAAGAACCTTGCTTGTTAAACCCACTTAAAAACTTTATTTACACAATAAATCAACAATATGCATCTAATAACATAAATAAAAAAACCCATGCATGTAGGCATTATCAAACAAACCCAACAACATTCAAATTAAACATTTTACAGAGTGGAATTAACATTTAAAACACAATAGAAAACTTATCTTTAAATTGATGAACCAACTAGTTCCATACAGGGGATGTTCCGCCTAGCCATAGGCGTTGTTGTTCCATTTATCTTAATAATATGCCACATCCGAGCTAAGGATATGAGTCCGCAAGGAGGTATGGGCCTTTTGGTTGTCCACTCCCCACATTCAGTAGCCCAAAACCAGGGTTCTACTCCGATAGCAGTTCTAAAACACCAGCTCTCTTCCCCTCAACCTGCACAACCCAAGGAATGGGATCCCTCTTCTCTGCCACTTAGTCCCTCATGCCTTGCCACTTCCCTCTAGGGTTCCAGTGCACTTGATTGGCTAGTAATATCAGAGCTAGGGACTCTAGGAACTCTCAACTTCTCTAGGAGTGCTCACAATGGCATTCTCAAGTCTCTTGAGCCATTTCCTCAATAGGAAATGTCACTTACTAGCATACATCCTTCATTCTAGGCTTACAACCTCATTTTCAACATAAAACTTATCCCAACAATGGTTTTCCTTAATCATAGCATGGTTGGTGCTCTTTTTTCAGCACTCATCTCTCCTCTTGCTCTCCAAAACCAACATGAAAAATTATCCCAAGAATGAACTCGAATTTCCTTTTCTTCACATGGAAGATTGACTCACATATTTCCCAAAAAGTAGTTGTACGCATCCTATATTGTTATAAATTGGGTGAATTGACCTTTCCCACCTGTCACTCTTACATCACTTTAATAACTCTTTGATATTTCTAAGGGAATAAACATTATCATGGAATGGATGAATTATTAGGAATGGATAACCCCTTGGACCCCTCTTTATCCCCCTCTCATGTGGAATCATAGCCTCCTGAAGTTAGCATCACTCTCGTATCATAGGCAACAATAATTATTTTTATTAATAATTTTAATGTACATTTTACATAGCTTGTCCCCTAGCCATATCAATTCATACAAGCTATCCCTATCAACCATATCGGCTCACCAACCTAATTAATATTTGCACAATTAAATTATTGTTGTGGGGATTAGAACTGGGGATATTACACCATTCTCGAATATTGGTTTGTATAGACAGTTCGTTATGCAAGCAAATGAAGTGAAGAAGCAGTTGTAACAGTTGTTAGATCAGGTTGTGATTCGACCAAGCACCTCACTTTGTGCATCACCTATCATAATTGTACCAAAGAAGGATGTGACTTGGCAAATGTGTATCGACTACATAACATTGAATAAGATTACACTAAAGAATATGTATCCTCTACCTTAGATCGATGATATGTTAAATCCGTTGTAGCACACAAAATATTTCACCAAGTTGGAGCTCAAATTAGGATACCACTAGGTACACATCAAGGAAGAAGACATCTAGAATATTGCCTTCAAGACAAGTCAATGTTTGTATGGATGGTTGGCCATGCCATTTGGTTTATGTAATGCACCACCTACATTTATGAGACTAATGAATAATGTATTACATCCATATCTAGAGTCATTTCTTATAGTCTATTTGGATGATATATTGGTTTATAGAGCTACCTGGGAGGAGCACATCTCATGCAGGTGTTAGAGACTTTGAAGAAGCACCAGCTGCTAGTTAATCTAAAGGAATGTGAGTTTTCTCAACAATATTTGGTGTATTTGGGGTATGTGATTGGTGGAGGGGATCTAAAGATAGATCCCACAAATATGGAGACCATCATGAAATGGAAAGTTCCTGCAAATGTCACCGAAGTTAGGAGTTTTCACTACAAGGAGAACACCTTCTAATAGAGGTTTTTGCGGAGGTTTTTAGTGTTACAAAATTTGGAAAAATTTTCAAAAAAACCTTTGTTACAACCTCCTCTATTGGCTGTGAAGGTTTTAACGGATGTTCCATATAACAAAAAAAAAATTGGGCGAGTGGAGGTTGGAGTGGATGTTTTTTTTCGGTGTTTTTATTGTAAAAACGCACCAATGCACCATCAAGTCAAACACATCGGGGTGTACAAAAACCTAAAACGCACTAGAAAGACATTACATAAAATGCCTCGGAATGTACATAAAACAAAAAATCACCAGTGCACTATGACATAAATTCTTGGTGCGAACATAAACAAACCTGCATCGGGCACCATTACATGAAAACACCTCGGTGCATAAATAAGATGAAAATGTGTTGATCCACCATTACATTACTGCCTCTATGCTTACATATAAAACAAACGCACCGGGTCAGTGATGGTTAATATGCCCCGTATTCCCAATTTTATTATATGCAACTCGGGTGCGCTTGCATTTTATTTATTATACGTTTCGGTGCGTATAATAGCGGATTGCGCTTGTATTTTATGTTATATGCCTTGGGGCGCTTGTATCATTAAACACACCGAAGATTTTAAGTTTTTTGAAGCACCGATGTTGTTATTATATTTAAATAACTGATGCATATTTATCACATGCTCACCGTGTAAATTCAAAACAATATATATTATCACAAATTTTATGCACTGATGATTCTGTATAATTAATATGTACCAATGCTTTAGTATTCTTGATATGAACCAATGTGTATAACCCCTTAAAAAACACCAATGCCTATATTATTTCAAGCACCATTTTGTTAGTTCATAAGAATGCACCGATATATATATATTTTAATTAATTGTTTTTTTTACAAATGTTTTTTATAATCATATTGTTTTTTATATTTTTGTTATTGCATTTTGATATAATGAAAACATCAATGCCTTATCCAAGGGATTGCACTTCTATTATTTGCAATAATTTAAAACATTCACATATTAACTAATCAGTTATTTGCAACAATGTAAATCATTCACATATTAATTAATCAACAATGCAACTTTTCACAACATTTGATAATGCAATAAAATAGCAAACTCATTTTATTATATATGAATAAGAGACCCATGGTCATACAAAATGGGACAATGTAAAAGTCCAAAATTATAAAAATGGAACCAATATGTAATTGTTACAGTTATTGGTAACATGCCCTCATGCAATTGAGACATTTTGTCCACTACATTAAGCAAAAATATCCTTGACTTTTACAAACTGATATTACAAAACTGCATACAACTTGCAGTAACATTCAATTATATCGATTTGAACTATTGTCATTGCTCGAGTTGTGTGTATCCCTCATTTCTTGATCATTTGTAGGTGATATTGTACTTTGGTTATCTAAACAAATGTTTTCTTGCTTGACTTCTCGTTGACATTCCAATTGCTCATGTTTGATCTACAAACATAGAAATAAAGTGTAATAAGTAAATCTACTTTTATAATATAGTAGAATATACATTATTGTGTAAATAAAAAAGTTTACCATATCAGTGATTGATTCATAAACCATACATATCATTTCAAATCCTTGCATCATGTCGATTATCTCAATATTTTTTGTTGGCTCCTTTCCATAGTTTGTTTCTTACATGTTTAATACGCCATGACAAAGCATAGTTGGTATAATTAATATAAAGTTTTCTTCTTGTTCCATTAATTATAAAGCAAGGGAAGTTAAACAACATAGATACTTAAAAATTGCTCAATTAAAACTCGATACTTCAACATATAATCACAACTCTTAGTAAAACCAATGTTGATCAATTGTTCAGTTGGCTCTTCTTTGTATGTTAGCACCTATTAGTAGACACACACAAATTAGTGTAAATTAATTATTCAAATATAAAGATCATAAGAAATATGAAAACTTAAGTAACATCGAAAACGTAAGTACTCACAAACTTTATGATCAACCTTTTTTTTCCTTGTCATCATGTCTTATGAGCTGATTGGGTTCCATTTTGTTTTGTTTTTTTCTGCAACAAAACAATTGAAAATTAATATTTAATATGATAAATAATTTCGATGTACATAAAAAAATAAATGAATGATCACATACCTCTTATGCATGTTGTTGTTGGGATGCATCCTCCTGTGATGCAATTATGTTCATTTCTTTTACCATCTCCTTGTACACTCTTTTGGACATCCCTACTATTATATATGTGTTATATTCTTTGCATGACTAGAACTAGTGTCTATGTTGTGTTGGGCCCACAGGGGCGTAAGAGGGGGGGGGGGTTGTAGGGGTTCAGGGGTAGCGCCCTCGAAACAAAATAAATTCTTCGTTTTTCATGTCCTTTTTGGGAGGTCCTCAATTTTCGTGTATAGTTATGGATGATTTTTCAACACATGGTTTTTCGTCGATGGTTTTCTATTTTCGGTTAAGGAGTTAGGGTTGTTGACTAATCCATGTCATTGGATTAGGGTTTTGAATACCACTGGATCCTATATGTATATTGTATTGTAAACAATATATGAGGTGAATGAATATAGAATATGTTGGTTTTCTCGATTTGGGTTTCTAGGAGAAAACTCTCTGTGTAATGTGTGTATTTGTCATTGTATATTTTCTTTTATTTTATTGAAAATCTATTTGTAGTAAAATATTGTACAAGGTTAAAATCTACATTTGGTATCAGATAAATTATTTGCTTTAGGGGGATGCCTTTGTGGTCAAGGGTTTGGCTTAGGATTGTGATAACCCTTATTACAATGGGAGATCTGTGGTATTGATTTTTCAAGTGAAAAGAAATGACAAATAGTTCGAAAATGGAGATTGAGAATTTTAATGGGAAAATTTTTGAGTTGTGGAAGCTTAATATGCCTCTCATATTTAGTATTACTGAATGTGTCAGAGGAAGCTACGACCAAGGATTTATGGGATAAGTTGGGGAAGTTGTACCAGTCTAAGTCCCTAGTAAATAAACTATTCCTGAGAAAGAAGTTGTATAACTTGAGGATAAGAAATGGAGACTCGGTGGCAAAGCATTTGAACAACTTCAATACTATGGTAAATCAATTAGTATATGTTGAGATTAAAATTTCAGATGAAGATAAGTGTATCAATTTATTATGCTCTTTACCAAACTCATGGGATAGTCTGGTTGTGGCCATAGGTAGTAATAAAATTGCCTTGAATTTTGATGAAGTGGTCTCATCTTTGTTGTCGGAGGATATTAGACAGAAGAACATGGAAGGATAGAGCACATATGCATTATTTGCAAGATGACGCTCCCAAGAAAGAAATAGATCTAAGTCCTCAAGTGGGAGATCTAAGTCTAAGGGTAGATCTAAATATCCCATAAATTTTGTAAAGGTATGTTGGAGATGTGGAAAAGAAGGGCACTACAAGAAGCAGTGTAGATCCAAAGTTGAGAAAAAAAAGGGATCTGAAGAATCTCCTTCTACGGAAGAAAAGACCTCCAAAGAAGAAGGGGGGGATGTGTACTTTGCTTCTTCAAATACACATGAAAATCATGAGGCATGGTTGGTTGACTCAGGTGCATCCTTTCATATGACTCCCCACAGGGAGTAGTTCTGTGAATATGAAAGGTATGATGGAGGTAATGTTTTCCTCGGTGATGACTCGACAAATAGAATCATAGGACGAGGAAAATTCAATTTGAGGGTCATAGATGGAAGGATTAGAACACTACCTGATATTTTTCACATCCTAGGATTGGCCAAAAATTTGATTTCTATAAGCAAAATGGATGATGCAGGGGTAAAAATAATATTTGAAAAGGAAACCTGCAAGATGGTTCAAGGAGAAATGGTGTTGTTGAAGGGACTTAAGTTTGGAACTATGTATAAGTTGTAAGGAATAACTATTAGTTATGGGTATAATAGTTCCATTGTTCTTGATATTGGAGTTGAAGAAGAAATAACTCCTACAGTCTCTGGAGAAAAGGTTATGTTGTGGCATCAAAGACTGGGGCATATCAGAGAGAAGGGTTTTTGACTGCTACATAGTAAAGGTATGGTTGAAGGTATATCTAACTACTCTCTGAATTTTTATTTCTGTGAACATTGTGTATATGGAAAGCAGAATTGAGTAAGAATCCCCTATGGTGCAACGAGGGTAGACAAAATTTTATAACTAGTGCACAGTGATGTGTTTGGACATGTGTCGGTTCCATCATTGGGAAAATCTGTGTACTATGTCTCTTTTATAGATGAGTTCTCAAGGAATAATTGGATATAATTCCTCAGGAATAAATCTGAAGTCTTTGACATGTTTAAAGAGTTTAAGGCTCTTGTTAAGAATCAAACAGAGAAAATAATTAAAGTGTTGAGGATGGATAATGGTGGAAAGTTCTGCAAGAATGAATTTGAAGAATTATGTAAGAAGTGTGGCATAGAAAGGCATAAGACTACTTCATATACACCTCAACAAAGTGGAGTTGCAGAAATGATGAACAAGACGTTGATGGAAAAAACAAGTTGCATGCTCAGTGGTGCCGGGTTAGGGAAATAATTATGGGAAGAGGCAGCGGGTATTGCATGTTACCTGGTCAATCAATCACCCTCATCAACACTGGATGACAAGACTCCACATGAAGTATGGGCTGGTAAGAAACCCTCTCTCACATATCAATGTATTTGGTTGTGAGGCCTATGTTCACATTCCAAAAGAAAATAAGAGTAATCTAGATAGGAAGGATGAAAATTGTATCTTTATGGGGTATAAAGATGGTCTCAAATGGTATAATTTTTGGAACCCAGAAACCAAGAAAGTTGTGTATAGCTGAGATGTGGTATTTAGAGAAATAAATATGTTTTCAAATAGGATGTCCTACCAAGTAAGGAAGAACCAGAGAAAATAGAGTTTGATTTAAAGGATGGTGAATCAAACTCTACAGAAGAACACAAATAAGAAGAAGAAGATCCTCATACTCCAGTGTTGAGAAGATCGGTTCAGGAAAGAAGGAAACTGGAAAGGTATACTCCACGTGATTTTCGTTCAAATTTTGCTTTGTCTATTATTGATGATGATCCTAGAACTGTTAGGGAGGCAGTGGATTCAAAGGATGGAAAACTCTGGAAAAAGGCCATGGATGAAGAAATGAAAACCTTGGATAAGAATGAGACTTGGGATCTAGTGGAGTTGTCGACTAGAAGAAATCCCATTGGCAACAAATGGGTATTTAAAAATAAGTTGAATGCAGAAGGAAAAGTGGAGAAATACAAAGCTTGGTTAGTAGAAAAGGGTTATTCTCAAGTTGAGAGAATTGATTTTGGTGATATTTTTTCTCTTGATGCAAATTTAACCTCTATTAGATTTATTTTATATGTTGTTGCTACATTTGATATTGAAGTAGAACAGATCGACGTGAAGACAAAATTCCTACATGGGGATCTGGAAGAAGAAATCTACATGAAGCAACCAGAAGGATTTGTTGTGAACGAAAAGAAGGAACTGGTATGCAAGTTGAAAAAGTCTTTGTATGGTTTAAAACAATCACCAAGGATGTGGTATCAAAAATTTGATACTTATATGTTGTGACTTGGCTTCAAAAGAAGCAAAGAGGATCACTGTGTGTATTTCAGATTAATTGGTGATCATTTGATTTATTTGGTCTTGTATGTGGATGACATGTTGCTTATAGGAAACAAAAATGATATTATCCAGGATGTGAAAACTCAGTTGTCCTCTAAATTTCACATGAACTATCTTAGTGCTGCAAATTTCATTTTGGGCATGGAAATTAAAAGAGATCAGAAAAATAGGAAACTCTAGTTAAATTANGTTATATGTGGATCAGTGTACCAAGACACAAGAAGAGGAGGAGGACATGTCTCGTGTTGCATATGTGAGTGTGGTTGGAAATTTGTTGTATGCAATGGTATGTACTAGACCGGACATTGCACATGCAGTGAGAGTTTTGAGAAGGTATATGTCAAAACTAGGGAAGGAGCATTGGACAACAGTAAAGAGGGTTTTCAGTTATTTGCATGGCACTGCTAGTTATCAATTGTGCTACCAAGGAAGACCAATATTGAACAAAGTGTTGGACATACATGGCTTTGTGGATGCATACTTGACTGGAGATCTAGATCGTAGGAGATCTACAAGCAGGTATGTGTTTAACCTGTTTGGAGGAGAAACCATTTGGATGAGAAAAAGACAGTCTGTAGTGGTACTTTAAACTATAGAAGTTAAATACATGAAAGCCACTCATGAAAGCAAGGAAGCATTATGGTTACAAATATTTTGTTCAGGTATTGGGTTGATACAACAAGATGTAAGGATAGATTGTGACAGTTTGAGTGCAAATTGTCTGGTGAAGAACCCGACTTATCATTCAAAGACAAAGCATATTGATGTTCAATATCACTTTGTGAGAGACATGGTTGAAGAAAAGAAAGTATTGTTGATGAAGGTGGAAACTTTGAAGAATGTTTCAGATTCATTAACAAAATATATGAGTACCGAGAAGTTCGCTTGGTGTAGAGGATCTATGGGCATTGTTTCCCTAGATTGTTGACTATGTAACCCTATAACCCCTTGTGTGGAAAAAACACAACAAGTGGGAGAATGTTGGACATGTGTTATATTATTTGCACGACTAGAACTAGTGTCTATGTTGTGTTGGGCGTGTAGGGGGGTTGCAGGGGGGCGGATCCCCCTTTCGTGGGGGTTCAGGGGCAGCACCCCCAAATTTTTTTTCCTTCGTTTTTGTGTCCATTTTTGGGTGGTCCTTGGTTTTCATGTCCAGTTATGGGCGTTTTTTTGGCACATGGTTTTTCACCGATGGTTTTCTATTTCCGGTTAAGGAATTAAGGTTGTTGGCTAATCCATGTCATTGGATTAGGATTTTTGATGTCGTTGGCTCCTATATGTATATTGTATTGTAAACAATGTATGAGGTGAATGAATATAGAATATGTTGGTTTTCTCGGTTTGGGTTTCCAGGAGAAAAATATATGTGTAATGTGTGTATTTTCCATTGTATCTTTTCTATTCTTTTATTGAAAATATGTTTGTAGTAGAATATTGTACAAGGTTAAAATCTACACCTACCAACATGTATTGGATTTCCCCTCATTTTTTGCTTGGAATTTTCATAATCTTCCTAAAAAATGAAAAAACACAATAATGTTTTCTTATATGGAAATGAAAGTAAATATAGCAAAACAAATTTATTTGGTAATTATTGGAACATATTATAGAAAAACATGTTTCTTCAAATTTTTGATTTGCATGACATACATTAATCAATACACATCATAGATTTAAACTTACAAATATTTCAAATTATATCTTTTTTTTTAATAAAAATTAAATAACTTGTATGCCTCTCTTTTTGGGATGAGCTACCACCATGCTCATTGCAATAAGATGTTTTATTTGAACTTCTATCAACCATATTTGATCAAAAAAACCTAGAATAATCAAAAATAGAAATTATGAAATTTTTATACAATCTATTATTTCGGTGCGCTTTATTAAACACAATGCATCGGGGCGTCAATAATATACTCACACCAGCATGTAATATTAGTCATTGCCCACCGCTAACCCGTATGCATATGATACGAAATCAATAATATTTTTTTTTTACCACTCGGTGTTTTACACAGATATATGTGCCCTGGTGCGCTTGTCTATTCAGTGAGCACTAGGGTGATTTTCTTGTACAGGGTGCATCATGGTGATTTTCTTGTACAGGGCGCATCAGGGCGTCTTTTCTGTATAGTGTGCACCATATACTGTGGAAAAGTTAAAAAAAAAAACGTTGACAATGACAGAGTTGACAGTGTTTGGGATCTGATGCAATGTGTGGTACCATTGTGATGGATACCAAACCTTCCATATGCAACTAAACAAACCCAATAAAAAATTATGGCTTAAAAAATTAAACCCTAAAAAAATATATTGCTTATAAAAATAAACCCTATAAAAATCTATTGCTTATAAAAAAAGGGGAACAAGAAAAAACAACAAGAAAGCTAAGACTGCCAATATTGAAGGTAACTACGAAACCCGTATATTTATTTTAACATGCAATATTGAAAATAGTTTGAATCAAATAGGGAAAGATTGAAATGATTAGTAGAATGAAATCACATACTTGAAATTTCTTATCTGCAGATTTGTATGTGCCCTACGGATCCCTTCCAATTTTG
>JASDQU010241269.1:53079-64635 GCA_032191745.1 Picea mariana
TTGGGGTATATTTGATTTTTTTTTTTTTGTCTTTTTCAATAATGTTGGAAATCTTGAAAAAGAAAAAACTAATGGTACATTACAAAGGGGGATCAAGTGTCGCAAACATACTAGTTCCAAGCGCACGAAGCACAGGGATGCTCAGGGCAAAGGGACATATGCAAGAAAAGGACACTCGGGAAAAATCCTGTAGGAGCCAAAGGTGTTAAGATGTCAAGGAAAAGTGATACAGGGCTTGCGTATAAGGCATGCTTCAGATGGTTCAGTTGAGAGCAACATGGAGCTGGCATTTAGACCAAAGATGTAGGTATGAAAATGCAGTTAACAAAACACACAATGGTAACGTCCCTCGATGTAATTTTAATGAGCCCAAAGAAGGTAAGCTTGGGGGTTTTTCATATTTAAAGAGTCTGAAAAAACGTAAAAGGAGACTCCACTAGGGTACCTTTTTTGAAGATAGTCTAGTCGGCTCGAAAAAAAGGGGTAAACTAGCACCGACCAGTCGTCTATTCAAAACCATTTTAACGAGTGTGATAGAGACAAGATCACTCGATGATTTTTTCATTTTTAAGGTGACTGAAAAAAGATTAACTATGGACTCCGTCAGGAATGTTCTTTTGGACCATTTTAACGAGTGTGAAAGAATAAGGTCACTCGACTATATTTTAAATTTTAGGGATTATAAAAAGAGCTTAACTATGGACTCCGGGGGGTTGCTTTTTCATAAATTTAGTCCCTCGGTCCCAAAAAAGGGTTAAAATTATACCTAAGAGTACTCTTCTAGAGAACCGAGGCTCCTAGAGTATACCTTTGTTCATACAGTTGACCATACAGACCGAAAAAGGGGTAAACTACTGCCGGACAAACGTTCCTTCAAATTTCAGTTTAACGAGCATGAAAGACAACAAGATCGCTCGACAATATTTTCATGTATAGAGGGTTTGAAAAGAGCTTAAAAGAAGACCTGTTATGTTTTGGGAGTCCCGAGGGTGAGTTCAAGAGTGATAAGGAATCATGCAGATGAGGCTCAAACTTGTAATCAGAAAAAACTAATAAGGACTCCCGAGTCTATAGTCATTAGTGACAACATGGACACCAAAATGCAACTAGGATCTACCTAGGGCATCCATGTTAAGGTAGGCTCTACCACTAAATTACGACACTCCTAAAACAACAATGATGGTTCCATGTCACAATTTGGTGGGATCGATCGTAGGGAAAGGAGGAAAAGACAACAAGATGCAGGAAGTACAGGTGGAATCCTAACTTAAATGCAACGAGTTGAAAAATTGACTTTTTACCAAAGGACCTTCAAAACGACCCAAATATCCAAAAACTTTCCAAATTCCCAAAGTAACACTTATCGTGACAATCCAAAGAAAACTCATGAACGATGCTAAATGATTTTTAGTTTAGAAAAAATGACAAAAGGGTCTAAAAAATGACAAAAAGAGGCCAAAAAGTCTATAAATAGAAGTTGGCAGCTCATTATCACCATTGCTAATTGAGAAATTGAGTAAAAGACAAAATTACCCATTTGTGAAAAGAGTTGATTCCGGGAGCTTCAGTGGATGAAACGACCATCCGCTTGGACCAAGTAAGTACTTACTACCCCCTCTTGCATTCTAATTCTTTTTTTATGTATTTAAAGTTAGTTTTTGGAGGGGCGTCGACCTTTAAAAGGTTAGCCCTAAGTCCACGCGGGCTGTCTTATGACAACCCGAGTGTACACGCAGGCAGAGGAAAAACTGCATGTGTGTACACGCTACTGTCAGCATTACAACCCGCGTGGACCCTTCATTTAATGTAAAAAAAATTAAAAAAGAAAGAGTTAATCCCTCCTGAACTGGGTTTGTGCAGGATGTATGTTCACTAGAGGGAAAGAGAGCATGAGGAAATTAGTGCATTGGTTGGGGAGGACCCCACTGCTATTGCTACCTTGATGCAATCTGGGTTGTTGAAATTTTTTCTATGTCCTTTCATGTGAGAAAAACCAAGGCTATTTGAATGCCTTGGTCGATTATTGGCATCCTGACGTAGAGGCCTTTATGTTAGAGGGGTAGTCACTGGTTCCAACGACAGAAGAAATATACTTTCTGACTAGCCTCTCTAGGAGAGGGGAACCAGTCAACTTTCGTACTTTTCCCTCTAGGCCTCACAACATCTCGGAGTTGATTGGGCTCCATTGTGAGGTGGGTATAGACAGAACGACCTCACAAGTACCGATAAGCAAGATTTCAGACTTATCACTGCAAGTGATAATGTTTCTCATCGACTGGATCATTGTTGTTGTCTGCAGCTTTGCATCAGGCTTCCCGTGCACAAATGAATTGTCCAATTCAATGCTTAAATGCACAATTTTTTTATTGGAGCACCACATTATTGGACTGTATGAAGAGGCAGCTAATAGATTATCAGTTGTGGAATCAGAGGAAATTCAGGTTTGGAATGATTATTTGCTCTTTCTTCTTTGAAAGAGTGCCCAGTTTTATCCTTCGAGAGGTGGTATGAGGGCACCAGGCCTCTCTTCTCGCGTTATGCAGATGGGCAGTGTTGTTGCCGCGACAGGGGGGGGGGAAGGACCATTGAAGCCTTTGATGACAACTTTTTTGCTTGGTTGTCGCAACAGATCCTGGTCATAGAGGACTACCCTTATGCCAGGATCAACTTCTCTAAAGATCTCGAGGTGTTGGTACGTCCTGGAGAGCAGCAAGGAGAGATGGGTAAGCTTTCTTTTTTGTTGTTTTTATATACGTCATTTTTTTTTATACTAGATCATTTGAAAGATATGTGTCTATTATGTGCAGATGTGGGGCTAGTGCGACCAACATATTATGCGAGGAACAAGCGACGTCCTCGGCCAGAGGCCACACCCACCGCTAAAGGGGGGCCAACAACAGCAAGAGAGCTTCCATCTAGTGAGTTTGAGATAGTTCTGAGATGAGTAGAGTGAAATTTTACCTCGCTCACTCGCACAGTGCCCATGGCAGAGATCAAGGATCTGCCACCATCTATGCAGCCTCACATAGTGGGGGCACCACAAACATGGGTCCAAATTTTTTGGCATTTGGAAAACGTCATTGATCATTACAACATAGCCCACAAGCCCTGTCCTTAGTTAGGGTGGAATTTTCACATGCCGAGGGCACTACTTGTATATGTTTTGATGGCATAAGCCGTATGACTCGTTACTGGTCATATTTTTGAGGCGCTTGCGCCCAACTATGTACTCTGATGATTTTGATATTATATATGGATTTTTATGTCTTTTTACATCTTGTGGATTATGTTTGATTTAAAAATGTATTTACATGTGCATGTGTATGTCTTTCTTATATGTGTGTGAGATGCCAATCTAAAATTTGATTAGCTAGAGTATCTGTGACTTGATTTAATCTCCTAGGAACATGAAAATATGTAATATAATCAAAGCTTCGTTCTAATAGATGTACCCTAAGGAATCATCGGTGTAAAGTAGGATCATGAACACAATAGACTCTATTTAATTGAGACACAACTAGCAGAGCATCTAAATAGACCCAGAGGTGAGAGATACCAAATGACAAAATGTCATGAAGAAACTCAATAACTGCGTTGTATTCGGCAACATTGTTTGTGGTGTCGCCTAAACATATACCTCCTGAAGATAATAACTGGCCCTGAGGTGTGAAAATTACCCAAGATGCGGAGGCAAGCCTTCGAGTGTGCCGGCTAGCACCGTCTGCATATCCAACGAACACCTCTGAATCACTTGACATCTGCCACAGTGATAAAAGATAACATAAAAAACAACACGTCCATAAAACCAAAAGAAACCAAAAAATGATGGTACAAAGACTATATATATGTTACAAAAAGTTACCCAAGGTGACCTACCTAGGAGTAATACTTCTTGAGGTAGAGCCCATTTATAGGTTTTTCCAAAGCATTTCCCTCAAAATATACTAGACGATAAGTGCCCTTTTTTAGAACCTCTTTTATGATGAAAGGTTCAAACCACATGGGTTTGAACTTGCCTGCCCCTAGGGAGTCCTTGTCTTGGTTATAAACTAGGACAAGGTCACCTTCCGAGAAAATCCGAGGACGAACGAACCGATCATACTGGCACTTGACTTTTTGCTTGTGAGCTTTGTTAGTTAAGGTTGCATCACGACATTGCTCATTGAGCTTCTTGAGATATAATAAACACTCTTCAAGTGGTGAAGTGTCTGGCAATAACTGTATGGCCAATTTTAAAGATGGGATCTGGCATTGTATGGGCAAGACTGCTTCTAGCCCGTAAATGGGTTGAAAAGGTGAGAAACCGGTTGCAGTCTTGACAGACATTCAGTAGGCCCTTAATGTCAAGTACAACATCAAATGCCAATTTGACTTGGCCGAATTGATCGTTCGCTGTATGATGGTCTTAAGAGATTTATTAACAACTTCCACTTGACCATTCGCTTGAGGGTAGTAGGGTGACGAGTGTTCTTACCGCAACCCAAGTTTAGATGTTAACTAGGTCATCATTTGGTTCTGAAAGTGACTGCCATGGTCAGTGAAAATCTTTCCCGGGACGCCGAACCTTGCTATAATCTGGTTAAACAAAAAGAGATCTGCAGTCTCTCGATCATCTTTAAACATTGGCATAGCTTCGACCCACTTTGTAAAGTAGTCAATGACTACAATGATGTAACGATGCCCCCTTGCTGAAGGAGGGTTGCATGTAGTGTAATAAATATCCCACTTGGTGAAGGGACCAACTGTGATGACAAGAAACATGGGAGCGGGATGTGCCCTCATCTTCCAAGAGAAGATCTGACACGAGTGGCACTTCTTGACTGATGTGATACAATATTTTATTAGTGTCGGCCAGAAGTAACTGGCTCGTAAAATATTTTGGGTTGTTGCTAACCCAGACAAATGACCACCACATGCTCCAGTGTGGCAAGCATTAAGGATGATTTCCACTTCTTCATGAGTGAGGCACCGACGAAAGATGCAATCTACACCTCGACGATAGAGAGTGTCTTCGAGGATGAGATAGTTCTTGGCCTGATGACGTATACGACGACACTCATCATGAGAAGAAGAGCTGGGGTACTTCAAAATATGGAGATAGACAAGTATATCTCCATACCAGGGGTCAAAAGATGCTATCAAAAACATGTCTCCCTGAATAGGAGATTCTTCGGGCATAACATCACCTGACTCGACCGAAAGTTCTAAGATGAGTTCCACAAAGACCAATGACTTTTTGGATTTCACAGAAATGAAATCTAAGTCAAATTCCTAGAGGAAAACTATCCATCTACTAATCTTTCCGTCGATTACCTGTCGTGTTAACACGTATTGAAATGGATTCACGACGACAATGACGGTGGTCTTGCGAAACAAAACATAATGATGGAACCATTGGATATCATGAACTGCTGCCAACACAAGTTTTTTGATATGAGAATAATTGAGTTCCAGTCCAACCAGGCCTTGGCTCAGGTAATAAATCACATATTCTGAGAGAAACTCATCCTCCTGAACTAAGACCATATCGATGGTTGACTCTGTTGCAGCCAAGTATAATAAGAAATATTTGTTATAATTGGGTGGTTGAAGCAGAGGGGCAGTCGTGAGGGCATGTTTCAATGCTTCAAATGAGCATTGAGCGGCATCGTCCCAATGAAAAGGAACGTCTTTCTTTAGTAAGCGCATAAATCCCTTTGTAATCTCGGCATAGTTTGCGATGAAACGCCGCAAAAAGTTTGTTTTTCCCTGTAGACTCTGAAGCTGAAGGATTGTACGTGGGGGAGGAAACTGAACTATTACCTCAACCTTGAGAGGATTAACCATGATCCCTGTTGTTGAAACTATGAAACCTAAGAGACGACCCGACGTCATGCAAAAACTGCATTTGTTGGGATTCAAGCGAATCCAGAAGTAGCGAAATCACTCAAAGATAAGTCGGAGGTGTGTGGGATGATCAGTTCTCTTACGAGAGCATGATGCTAAATATCTAAGCAGGCCTTGATGATATGTTTGAGATCATGGAAAGAAAAAGACATGGCCCGCTGAAAGGTAGCGCCAACATTTTTCAAACCAAACGACATCTTACGATACGCGAATGTACCCCATGGACAAATGAATGTTGTTTTGTGTTGGTCTTTGGGTTTGATTTGTATCTAATTATATCTTGAAAAACCATCCATGAAAGAAAAGGCCTCGCAACTTGTGCATTCATCGACTATCTGGTCAATAAATGGTGTGAGAAAATTATATTTTGGATAGGCCTTGTTCAAATCACGAAAGTTTGTACATACACGAATCATACCCTGTTTTTTGTTAACCAGCACGAGTTTTGACACCCATTGGGTCAAATGGACGGGGTAGATAAAACCTTCCTTGAGCAATTTCTCCACTTTGACCTTAATAGCTACTTCTTTCTTAGGATTAACTGGATGAAGCTTTTGCCGANNNNGTTCTGGAGATGTTTATAGGTACAGTTTCAATGATGGTTTCCATATTACCCTTGGCATAAACAACATGTGTAGCCAAAGGATTAATAGGACAAGACCTATCTCCAGTCATAGTCAAGGTGAATTCCCTTACCTCAATTCTGCTTAAATCTGGGAGAAAATAAGATCTGTGATGGAGATTGTCCTAGGGTTTGTCCAGACTAGTCATTGCTTCCATGATTACTTCGTCTGAGGAAAAGACTAAGTCTAAATAATCTGTGTCAGAGAGGTAACCTTGAGCCCATATAGGCTCTAGAATCGGATCTAACTCTTGTGCAGGAGTTGGATCGAGGTCGACGAAAGCTTGCTGGACTAAAGAGTACACTACTTCTGCCGTGGACAAGGGCATGGACATACCATGGTGCCCTATCCCTTCCATTGTGGCTGATGGGGAAGGAAGAATCCACAGATTGTTGAAGTAATTCGTGTGAAACAACGAAACTTGGAACACCTCAACCTTATGGTGGTCAGATATGAATTTAACATCGCCTTGAGGAGGTGGGTAATTGAAAGTGCCCATAAAAGGTGGGCACAAACCAACCCCTATGTTGACGACGTCAGGTTGAGGGTTATCAATCATTGGGACCACAGATGCCCCCAATGAAGGGTCAGGATGGGAGAAAGACAACTGATCAATGGTCACAATCTGACCTTCATGTGGAAACAACAAGACCCGAAAAACTGTAGTGACTACTTCTTGCATAGCATAGGTCCAACTCCTTCCTAACAAGAAATTGTAGTTGAGAGATGCATCGACCACTTCAACCTCAACACACATGGTTTTCCCTCCTAACTTCATGGGAAAAAAGGGGATAATGCCATGTGGTCGGAATGAATGACCGTTGAAAGAGGTAAGAAGAGTAGGTGACAGAGACAAAATGGGCTGGCCAATGGCCTTCCAACACACCAAAGACATTACACATGTTGAGGCGCCCTCATCAACCACTGTGCGGAAAATGTTCCAATTAAAATTTTTCGTGGTGTAAGCCACTACTATATGGAATGCTACGTGGTAAGGGAGACGAGGTTTTAAGTCGGTCATATCAAGTATGATCGTACCCATATTACAAATCTCGGTGGATCCTAAAGCGGCTAACAGAGCCTTTCTCTGGGAAGGGCAACTTTTGAGGAATTCCAAAGAAAACATCGCACAAGGGGTTTGAGACAAATCCTCCACCACATAGTAGTTATGGGAGGCCCTTGTGTTTGGGTTGTGAGAAGCTTTCTTAAATGCACCTTTTGGGATGCGTGTCATGGTTTTTCCCAACTTATTCTCGATCTGGAGAGGAAGAGATGGGATTTCAACTTCTTTACCTTTCTCAGAGGTTCTTGTCTTGCTGTAATCATGTGCTTTAGTCGATATATAGGCATCACCTTTCATCATATACACATTTGCAGATGAAGGATTCTTTGAAGACCGAGGGGGTCCTTGATTGTTGTTGTAGGTGAATCCCCCTGTGGACAAGTGGATTCCATCTTGGCCGCTAGACTCGTAAGGCCAAGACAGAAAGTTATTAACATGGACATTGACTTCCTTTTATATCTAATCAAGCTAATAAATGAAAGAGAAGGATAAAGATATGTACCTTATTAGCGACGTTTGTCCCTACAAAGTCCTGGCTGATCTTCGATCCTGAGCTCCCTGATAGGTCCTGTAAAACAAACAAAGGTACAAAAGACTTCCTACTCTACTGAGATTAGCTCAAACATAGATCCATCTACTAAAGACAAACTCATGTGGAACAAGAACACGCTTGAAAGAAACAGGCCAAGCATTGATTATTAATGAGAACAATTAAAAGTACTTACAATCCTTTGAATGAAGGTGCAACAACTTCTTCCAGTTCTCCTTGTCCAACCCCTTTGCTCAATCAATCTCCACTGATTTTGTAATGTCCCCAAGGTTGAGCCCTATTGTAAATGTTGTTTATGAAATGAATTGTAAATATGTTTTATAGGCTACTGAGTCGAGTTTATATAAGCTAGGGGGCTTATGTGAATGTTAGGCCAGAGAGCCTAAGTGTTGAAGGCCAAGAACCTAATTTTTGTACTTTTATTTATGTAGAACAGTAATAAATTATAAACATCACCGCATGCAGGCCGACATGATGAATGAGTGATGGGGGACTAAGCTTCCACAGAGTGGGCAAGGGATTAGGGGTTGGAAGGTGGGAAAAAGGGGCTAAGTGTGGAGCCTAGGGGCTTAAGTCCTTGGGAATAATATTTTAATATTATTCCAAAAGACATGTGAATAATATGTTTTATCCTAAGTCCTTTTTGGAAGGACAGGCAACTTCCAAATGGAAGGAACGCATGCTGATGTAACACATGTAGTTTCATGGGTGACAAGTGTCAACCCAAGTGCATGTAGTTAAAACTGCTAAATTGAGCTATGATGGGGGTTCCTCCTCCATTCTACCTGATATTCTGAATCATACATCCCATCCGACCTTTGCAAGAGACTTCATGCAATTCTGAAATGGGAAAAATATCCTGTGTTGATTCTGGAATGTCGAGATATCCTCCATTTGATCATATCGAGCCTGTGCGTGGAGTCTCTGTCCCAAAGCCATAACCGTGAGACCATTCTATCATTGTTGAGCCTTTTGGAAAGCCCGTGTATTTTTTTCTCATTGGCTGTTGTGACCACGTAGTGCTGGGCTGCATGTGGCTGGTTGGTCAGTTTGTACAACACTCTCTCCAGGTGAGAGAGGTGATTGAAGTTGGAAGAACAGGTTGCTTGGCCTATGAGCGAATATCTCCAGGTGAGAGAGTGTGCAAAGGAAGGAGAGAACTCTTAGAAGGAACCCTATAGCTGTCACATAACTCAGAGACTTCTGATTCAGTCTGTTGTTGAAACCCAAGGCAAGGGATGTTAGTAGCCGAAGGACTGTCTAGGTGATAGAGAAGGTGTATACTCATGGGGTGGAATAGGCATGTGGGGAAGGAGAGTCTGTGGGCAGTGAGTATGAGTGGTTCTTGGGAGAGAATTCCTTCCTTGTGACTGTGGGTTTTCCCTGTAACCTTAGCCTAGCCTAGGATTTCTTTCCTAGGGAGTGGAGCTTAGTCCCAGCTCGTGGGTGACCCACTACTGAGCTTGATGAGCAGTGTGGTCTAAGGATGGGAGGTTCATGGAAGGCCTGCACCTGGTTGGTGGAATTACCACAATTTCAAGATAAGTATCAACTTATGTTAAATGTTATGTTTTGCATGCCTGTGATGCTTATATTTTATCATGTATTCTGTTGTGCAGATGAATTATTGTTAATGCCAGGGAATATTTGTGTTAACAGTAATTCTTATGTTACTCTGATTTTAAATGTGTTTCATTTTCTTAAATGCATGTCATATATATATAATTAAGTATGAGATTTTTATTCCATGAAGTAGCGCCTGCCCTACAGAAATAAGGGGACATTACAGAATGGTATCAGAGTGTTACAGTAACAAAAGGGTGTTATAGTTTTGTATCAGAGCGTTACAGTAACAAAAAATGTGTTACAATTTGGTACCAGAGCCAAGGTTTCGACGCTGATCCTAGATGGGCCAGTGGAGTGGTCTTTGGACCGAGGGTTTGAGGAGAAATTGTGTCTGGAGAACCAATTTTGAACCTTTGAATTCTCTTGAGTGTCAAGGAGTTACTTGACCGTGTTACCAAACTCAGGAGGTGTAGCGGTGTTATGAAACCACAACTGATGTGGTATATGGCCATAGGGAGAGAGGACTCCACACCAGAAGTGTTGGAGCTGTAGGATTTGTTTGGGGGAAAGGAGAACCCTCGTGACCGTCAGATCTGGAAAATGTGCGCAGAGTTTAAAAACCCTTTGGAGTTTCACAGGAATGTGGAAATCGCGATACACAAAACCTCGAATTCGTCGGGACCGTCCATTGGGGGAAACACGTGGCTACTGGACGACGTTTCGGCACCTAGAAAAACCAAAAGGGAAGAACCTTGTTTTCGCGAGTTGTGAAATAGAGAAACTTGAAATTCCGAAACGATCTACACCGTAGATCATAAGAGAGGAACTTGACCGTTGGATGAAGTGCAAGGGTAGATAGTAATTTTAGGATTTCAGCAAATGGAAGTTTGAGATGTGTGGTTACACAAACTCCGATGCCTGAAACCACGAAACGCCAAAAAGATATGCACTGTAGATCTGAGAAAAGTCTAACCATTGGATTTTCCCTATGGAATAGACGTGGACACATGGGTGTACCATGTGCCAGTAAGTCGAGGAGACAAGCGAGAGTGGTGGGGCCTAATGACATCACCATAGGTGATGTGGACCCTCCAAAGGGTGCCACTTTCCACTGTAGATGTGGAGACAGTTGTGCTATGTGGGCTTGGAGGGTAAAGTAAATCGGGATTTCAGGATTCGCAAAGGAGGAGCACGAGGGCTCAACACTCCAACTCACGAAGTCGTGAGTTGCAAGAGGTGCTAGCACTTAGCCCTAGCCTATGGTTATATGTAACAGGCACTAGTGAGGAGGGAGCCATACCATATCACATCTCGGGTATTGGCGTTTGGAGGAAGAGGAGTTGAGGCTCTTCGACTCACGAACTTGCGAGATCACGAAGTTGCGAAAGGTGCCTTTGGTTACAAGAGTAGGGAGAAAGAGGGAGCTATCACCCAAAAGCGAGTATGAGAAGTCTCATGGACCGAGACCTCGAAACCAAAAGTCCCGAAATTTGCAGAGCCAAACAGAGCTCATAAAACTTAATGGAATCGAAATGTTTTTCTTGTTCATGATTGGTTTATGAGTGTTGTAAGTTTATTGAAGGTTTAAGAGCCTGATAAACTTCGGTTGATTGCACATTGTGTGTGAAAAGTTCAACGAGTGTCAGGTCAACCGTGAATCTATGCTGAGTATAGAAATGGTAAAGGTACAGTTTGCCTCCGAAACAGAGGACGAAAGGGTAGGAAGGGATGTCAACTTGGGATTCGAAGGATCAAACTTTAATGGGCACAAAAAAGAGATGGATAAGGAAGGACATATGATGAAACTCATTGAAAGATTGTAGAAAGATGCCCAGGCTCACCGAGCTGATAGCCAAAAGCTCATGAGG